>WWET01000025.1:420464-438902 GCA_011038615.1 Limnodynastes dumerilii
GCTTCAATACTGTAGGCGGGTTCCTGTTTCTCTAGTTGTGGTATTTGATACTGGCCCCCCCAGATGGTATGCTTACCAGCTGTAGGAAAAAAAAATCATGGAGTTGAGAAGAGATACTGGGTCTGATTCACAAATCCAAATGCATTTTGAAGGTGTTTAAACTCCCTGCCATGACACTCCCCCATTTGTTTTTTTATTTTTTTTAAGAGTGTATTCCTTAACTTGTATTCCACCCTAGTGCTTCCTTAACTTCCCTTGCGTGATTTCCTTCTTGAGAAGGAAAACCTGTATGGAGGTTCCTTCAGCGCACCCTCATTTAAAAACCTCTTCCCACCCAATCTTTTTAAAAATGCCCTGAGGCTGCACTGTTACGCCTGTACTTGAAGTCCATACTGAAGTGCTACGTAGACTGTGTAGTCACTATAACTATGCATGTGCAATGCTTAAATTCTTAAAAATACGCACCTAAGAATGTAATCCTTCCGATACAAACTATTTTTAAAAAATAATAAAATACGCACCTAAGACGCAGCAGCTTCTTGCGTGTGAATCCGGCCCCATGTCTAGAAATTCGGGAAGTTTTAGTAGTCTTTTTAAACCGCCAGGATGGTTGTTCTCTAGGGTGGTCTACCCCCTAACCGCTGTTTGCTTCATATATTGGCATTTTCTATGCTATTTATATAAACCCTTATATTTACTATACCAAGTAGGCATTAGGTAACCGCATTAACATTAAACTGCAGTACATGCTTAGTAAATGTCATGACTGAGTGGGTCCTGCATGTTAAGACTGCATTATTTGTTAAGATAAAAGTATTTTCCACGTATAATAAAAATACACTTTAGTAACACTTTTTATTTTATTGAAATTATTTTAAATGCTTCTTAGTTATGCACCTTCCTATGTATCTAGGTATGTTCACTGGTAGCTGGTTGGTCCCAGAGCTTAGTATTTATTAATTTTTTTATTGTCCTCCAGTGTAACATACATCAAGGTACAATGCATTAACATCTTTGTCAGTCGCTAATCAATTATTTTGTGAGTAACTGAACAAGGTTAAAAATAGTTTTGCATGGTCCTAAGAAAATACTGAAGAGCGTAATTAATTTCCTATGACACAAAGTATGGAACATGAAGTTAAGACCGCAACATGGTCTAGGAGTCAATTAAAGGAAAAATCCTGGGGCTAGAATTCAATTCAATATAGTTGTGACATTTATGTGGGTTTTATAAGACAAGCCTGGGGGGAGAATAAAACCGGTGCTACTAAGTTATCACAGTTATTGGTGGATCTTCTGACATTACCCTTAAGTATCAAGAGGTACTCTGCAACAACATATTAACCTGGTGTTGCAAATCGACAGAGAATGTACCAATATGTCTCCCAGGTATAAAAGAAGCGCTTGACACGTCTCTGCTTATCAAGCGATGTTACCACCCAGGTCATGCGAAACGCCATAAATGCCAGTGCCTAATCTTCATAGTGATACCTTGACTGCTGTAGTGCAGCCCAAAAGCATATGAGAAAACATGGCAGGCTGACCTGAAATTTGCTGAATACCAAGACACTAAAGGAATATATTGAAAAAGGAGATATGCAATAAAGTATTAGGGGCTGATTCAGAGTTACACTTAAACCTGTTTTTGGTGCAAGTGTAGACCTGAGCAATACCATGTTGAACTGCAAGGGGAGGCAGATTTTAAATTGTGAAAGCAAAATTATATTTAAGAGGTGAAGTTTCTTAGCTCAACTCTATTTTATAGAATAAACATAAAGCTATGCAGTATTTTAGTTCTATGTGTAAAAGTAATGTATTTTCCCTGCACGCAAATTTTTTAAACTAATTTACACCCCTTACTTTGAAAAAATGGTTTAGCCGAGCTGTACACTTACACCTAAAAAAAGGTGTAAGTGCAACTCTGAATCAGCCCCTTAATATGCCCAAAGTGCGCATGTAATGGGCAGCTCTTTACGGCATCAGGCACCGATTAGTAGCATGTAAGAGCTAGTCTCCAGATGACATAACAAGCGTGTTGTTTCAGCCACTACAAAATTTCTTGCCTGCATTACAGAATACAGGAAAAGCAGGCACTGCAACCACTAGTTAAAAAAGAATTCCTTAATGTGCTCTTAATTTCTCACAATCGTTTGTCTGTATGGTTTCGTCACTATCAATAGTTCTTTGGCTCAAAGTCACTATAATTCCTTTCCTGTCACTCACTTCTCTCTCAGGTCTCCAGTCTGCTGCTCCCCCTTTCCTTTGTTCTCATATCTCCTGTTATACACTCCTCCCTGTTTGTTTTCCTTGCCTGGCTATGGATGCTTTATTGCTGTTTATATATCTATCTTCTCACCATTTCACTGTTCTCTGCCACCACCTCCTTCCTTGTTGATTGGCTGATGGACAGAGGCCTGTTTGCCTTTGATCATGTGGGCCGTACATATCAACCTAGGCATGAGTGTGTCTGTTGTCTTGAGAGCTCCCATTCTTTCTCCCAAATAATATATCTCATATACACAACATTAACCATTTAGGTGAAAGATTAGCAATATCTTGCAAGTCTACTAAACACTGGAACAGTATATTTATTGTCCAATATGTTCTTTATTGCCACATCAAGAAGAGCAAAATGATTAAAAATATATATTTTTTCTTATTTGAAAAACATAATATATTTTGCATTTTAGCATTTAAAAACGATATTAATTTTTTGCACCAACTGGAATTGAAATTCCAAGCATCAGTTACAATATACTTCATTAGCTAGGCCACACATGCATATATTTTCTCAGAATAGACTGGTCAATCGATAAGTTAACCATTATCTCTCAGTGTTGGTATTACTCAGCTTTTTAATTATAGAAGAACAGCAATAAAGAAATCAGCCTTTTCATATTTTTAAACATTATAGACCTTTTAAATGCAATGAGTTGTCTGTGCTGGGATCCCTGCACTGGCTATGATTTGTTGGTGGCTGCATGGGCTGAGAAAATTGCGGATCCAACAACTGCAACAACAAGGAATAAATCTGTTATCACAAGTAAACAAGATGCAGGTTACAGGTTCACTTGTCAGTTTCTGATAAACCTTTCAATAACTCTATGTCTGATAGCTCCCTTTGTCTTCAGGTTCTTGCAATTCACTATGAACCTTAAACAATACTAAAAGACAGCGCTAAAAAAAACTTGCTTTGAAAAAGTCTTTGATAAAAGACGAAACGCGTAAGCACAGAGAAGGAATTGCACTTGGAGAATACTACATACAAAATACAATTGGCAGGATCTAATTACCTAGAAGATCATTTTCTGAACTTAAACTAGGATTGGGAGAGAGAGAAAGAAGGTGAATAAACGATTGGAAGTAATACCCAGGGTTGGCCACCCGTGGGTTAACCTCCATTTGCGGCACGCCTCACTTACAGCATCAGAGGAGTTAACATCAAGCCGATACCTTATCCACCGACAGTCCGGGGCACCCAAAACTAAGAGAGCGGAGATCGGGTATGATAACAACAATTGTATGTAAGCATATATTTGAAACTACTAAAGTGTGAGACGGCATCACTTACTATATATCTATCAATTGATTGACTGTTTACAAACCTTAAGAGTACTGGAAGCGGGACCCAATTACCTGTAGCTGCAGTAATGTGTAGCACCAGATAATAGGTCCAACGCGGACACCAGCAAAGAATCTCTATAAGCTTGACATCAATTGAATTCACCTACATAAATCAAGTAACTCCTGTAATATTGGGAGCAGGAACCGAACGTTCGTTGTATATGAATTGGAACTCACTCAATTACAGGTGCCTGTTTCATTGTCATTTCTGGAATTTTCCTAATCCTAGATTGTTACATCACTTATAGAGACTTGTAGATACAAAGATCCAGTTACCAACATTGAAGCCATTTATAGTATATAATTCTCCTGTGCAAATTTCTGGAACAAATTTTATTTTATTGTGATGATTTTATATTTCATGGTATTTTGATACAATAAATGACAAATGTATTATATAGCCAGTGTCCAGTAACTCAATACAGTCACCTTTCCTTGCTGTGTAGAGAATATAGATTGATTTTTTTAGCGCTGTCTTTTAGTATTGTTTATCTTTCTTATATTTTTTGAGAGTTTGCTCCCTTTAAATATATAAGGGAGGACGCACTTCCTCCCTAGACGGCAGCTCTATAATTATATTTATTTTATTAGCGCCCGAGAATAAGGTTATTATTTATCACTATGAACCTTAACCTTAATGTCACTTCAGTGAAGCATTATCGTAATATAAACTTATGTGACATTTTAATGTAGCTGCTGGCTAGCGACTATTTGCAACTACATGGTCAATGCTAACTCTCCTACTATGCAGGCGTAGTAGCTCATTTATGCTGTCTAAGTACCACTTCGGTATGTAGATTGAGTACGTGCTCTCTTTAAAGATCACACATACTTTAGCCATTGGAAATATGTGTGCCACGGAAGCCTCTGGCCAGATTTAAGAAGAGGGAGGGGGGGGTATGGTAAAGAACCGGGGAGGGCGGGTTAGGGGAAAGACCGTTTGTATTCTCCTTCTTATGAAAGAGAATAAGAACGGAAACTTAGGGAAGCCCTAGGGCACTCCTAAGTGTCCTATGGGGAGGAAGATTTAAGATAGGTGCATGATACATGCTAATTCCCGCCTGGTTCAAGCTTTCTTAAGCTTGAATCAGGCCCTGTATCACCTGCACTCCTGGTTTACTGCTACACAAATGGGGGACTATAAGCCCTATTCTAATCTGTTTCTATCCAAATAACTAATTTATGACTAGTAACTGGCTTTCTGCATCCCCCTTACCTCTGTTCCTGCTTATGCCTGTTCCTATCTTGCTTCTCTCCTCTCCTTATATATCTTTTAACAGCATTTTTAATTAAACATCATATTTAATTAACCAAAGAGAGATGCTGAGTAAATCCTCTGCGTTTACTATGATTCAGGACTTGACGTGCTGTGGCATTCGACCCCAAACACTGCAGCTCACAGCTAAACACTAGATTTGTATTTCTGAGCAGTATCTTTTGTTGCTATGGTTACTGTTGTCTTCTGCCCTGGGCGTTGCCATCATGAAAATACCAAGTGGTAGATTGATCACCTTTACTTTTTTCTTGCTTATGGGTGACATGGGAGACAGCCACATGCGCTGTGCTACTTCAATCTGTGATGTGACAGATGTTTAATTATACTTTGTACCTTCTACTTTACTTTGTAAGCATGAAGTGTATAATGCTTTGTTGTGGAATGTCATAGGTATTTTCTCTGTACTTAAAATGATTGTCAGGCACTGTATTCAGCCTGTTTATTAAACAGTAGTAAACAACATTTTGCTTCCACGTTAGGTTAGCATAGCGTGAATACAGACTTGTGGCCAATTATCTGTCATCACTTACACTCCACAGAGACCACTGTCTTGGTGGTAGAAATATTCATTAAATTGCAGCTTGACTCGTAGCTTTTACAGTGTTTGCAATATAGAAAATATAGGAAAGGATCAAGACTTCCAACTTTACCATGCATCCAGATTGTATTTTGTCCGGAGCCCAGGTTGCGTTCAGTGGGCAGAAAATAGCATTTCATTTTTGGAACTGAATTAGCATCAGGAAGAGTGACAAACATATTAGTGTTTATATCAAGAGTTGTGACCGGCTAGAGGAGGGTGGCAGTTTTCAAAGGAAGAGGTGTAATAGAACACGAGGGCATGAATATAAACTGGAGGGTGGTAGATTCAGAGGAAATGTGTGGAAAAATTACTTCACTGAAAGGGTGAAATATAAGTGGAATAGTCTCCCATCTAAAGTGGTTGAGGCTAACACAGTAGAACAGTTTAAACATGCTTGGGATCAGGGCCGTTTTTAGGGGCAGACGAGCCGATCGCACGGGGCGCATCCCTAGATAACTTAGAGGGGCATGTACCGCAGCCCTCCCCCGTCCGGAGGCCGGCGCCTTTGAGAGCCACGGTCTATGTGACTGTAGCGGCATTCAGATAATAGTACTGGTATACAGGACTCCTACAGGAGCCCTGTAGGCCCAATTCATTTGCACTGAATAACGCTATGGGGGCTGTACATATGAGGGGGCACAAAGGGAGGATAAATATATATATATATGAGGGGGCACAAAAGGAGGCTGTACATATGAGGGGGCACAAAGGGAGGCTAAATATATATATGACGGGGCACAAAGGGAGGCTAAATATATATGATGGGACACAAAGGAAGGCTATTACATTTAAGGGAGTACAAAAGGAGGCTGATGCATTTAAGGAGGCCCAAAAGGAGGTTAAACATATATAGCGGGGCACAAAAGGAGGCTGAATATATGCATGTTGGTTTATGCAACCTGGTTACATATTTATATCTATCCTCAGTTACTGGGAGAACTGTCTGAGTCTTCCAAATATTCCGGGAGAGTTGGCAACCCAGTGGTGTATTGCTTAAAGCACATTCTGTTTGCAGTAAATTGCATATGATTTTAAAATTGCTAACTGATTTCAGCTTACAGCTTTTTTTTCTACAGACCTCTGAGTATGAAATCCTGCAATTTTGATAGCAAATAACTAGTCACTACTAAATTATTTTTGAATTCCTGTAAATTACCTTGCATGGGTGGCAAAGCTTTCATAGAATAAACTGATGATCAAATATACATGAGCTATTTTACAGACTAGTAGCAGAACATAGTAAATAAAGTTTTGATTTTATAGACTTTGTCTACGTTTTTCTAACATCAATTGTCTTTCCTGAAACAAAGAAAAAACTGAGTACTTCAGAATTTTTTATAATAGTGGGGTGATACTGAAGCTCTATACGGTAAGCCTAGAGTTTATATTTCACAGTTTAATATTCAGATAATATTAAATGGGACAGGGGATGGGAAATTCTCCAACTATGGGCAGGAGCTGACCTAGTCGCACCTAAAATAAGCATTGAATCATAAGGTGATATTCAATTTGTTTGTCACAACATTCATGTGTCCAATAGTAACTGTTCCATTATTTCTGGGCTAAAGAGTTAAGATGGGTACAAACGGAAGTTTTCTGTAACGATCTGATCAGATTTGTAGTAACTATTCTAGCCCTGACCTGCATAATGATGTCCACCTTACACCCTGCTCAAGGGCCGTCATCATGGGGGGACAGCCAGGACCACTGTCCCAGGCCTGCAGCTGATGCGGCCACCATCAGAGTTCCAATGCGCAGGGAAGAATTTCTCTGCACATCGGCCAGATTGTAACACAGGTCTGCAGGGCCTCGCACATGTGACAGCTCTGATCACGTCACATAGAGGGCAGGGCCCCACTGGAGTCTCCTGAGCCCCACAATTTCTGAAGGCAGCCTTGCCCTGCTCTCAAATTTATTTGTGGATTGGATCACAGGCTGTTTAAAAAAAAAAAAAAAAATCTTTGCTGCAATGCTATTATCGTCCACAAGGTGGAGTTATGCACAAATATGAATGGGAATCGTCGCAATAAAGATCAGGGGCCAGACCAAAGCTGGCCATACACTACAACGATTATCGGTCCCAGCGGGGGGTGGGCCAATAAACAGAACGATTTCACGCTAAGGAAATCTCCTGTTATCGGCACCATACACCTCCTCTGCTGGGACCGACAATCCTAGCAGAAGAGGGGAGGGGGGAGGCAGCACTCTCTATGGCGCTGCTGCAGATCTATGTACAAAGCTGCTGTGATAGCTTAGAAGTATACCTTCAAAGCTATCATGGCAGCATAGTGCATAGATCTGCAGCAGCGTCTATTGCAGGGAATAGTACAGAGAGGGACCAGCCGAACCCGCGCTGTGTGAAGCGTGGATTCGGCAGATCCCTAGCTGTATTACTCCCTGCAAGAGACGCTGCTGCAGATCTATGCACTATGCTGCCATGATAGCTTTGAAGGTATACTTCTAAGCTATCACAGCAGCTTTGTACATAGATCTGCAGCAGCGCCATAGAGAGTGCTGCCTCCCCCCTCCCCTCTTCTGCTAGGATTGTCGGTCCCAGCAGAGGAGGTGTATGGTGCCGATAACAGGAGATTTCCTTAGCGTGAAATCGTTCTGTTTATTGGCCCACCCCCCGCTGGGACCGATAATCGTTGTAGTGTATGGCCAGCTTTGGTCTGGCCCCTGATCTTTATTGCGACGATTCCCATTCATATTTGTGCATAACTCCACCTTGTGGACGATAATAGCATTGCAGCAAAGATTTTTTTTTTTTTTTTTAAACAGCCTGTGATCCAATCCACAAATAAATTTGAGAGCAGGGCAAGGCTGCCTTCAGAAATTGTGGGGCTCAGGAGACTCCAGTGGGGCCCTGCCCTCTATGTGACGTGATCAGAGCTGTCACATGTGCGAGGCCCTGCAGACCTGTGTTACAATCTGGCCGATGTGCAGAGAAATTCTTCCCTGCGCATTGGAACTCTGATGGTGGCCGCATCAGCTGCAGGCCTGGGACAGTGGTCCTGGCTGTCCCCCCATGATGACGGCCCTTGAGCAGGGTGTAAGGTGGACATCATTATGCAGGTCAGGGCTAGAATAGTTACTACAAATCTGATCAGATCGTTACAGAAAACTTCCGTTTGTACCCATCTTAACTCTTTAGCCCAGAAATAATGGAACAGTTACTATTGGACACATGAATGTTGTGACAAACAAATTGAATATCACCTTATGATTCAATGCTTATTTTAGGTGCGACTAGGTCAGCTCCTGCCCATAGTTGGAGAATTTCCCATCCCCTGTCCCATTTAATATTATCTGAATATTAAACTGTGAAATATAAACTCTAGGCTTACCGTATAGAGCTTCAGTATCACCCCACTATTATAAAAAATTCTGAAGTACTCAGTTTTTTCTTTGTTTCAGGAAAGACAATTGATGTTAGAAAAACGTAGACAAAGTCTATAAAATCAAAACTTTATTTACTATGTTCTGCTACTAGTCTGTAAAATAGCTCATGTATATTTGATCATCAGTTTATTCTATGAAAGCTTTGCCACCCATGCAAGGTAATTTACAGGAATTCAAAAATAATTTAGTAGTGACTAGTTATTTGCTATCAAAATTGCAGGATTTCATACTCAGAGGTCTGTAGAAAAAAAAGCTGTAAGCTGAAATCAGTTAGCAATTTTAAAATCATATGCAATTTACTGCAAACAGAATGTGCTTTAAGCAATACACCACTGGGTTGCCAACTCTCCCGGAATATTTGGAAGACTCAGACAGTTCTCCCAGTAACTGAGGATAGATATAAATATGTAACCAGGTTGCATAAACCAACATGCAGCCCCATGTACACAGCCTAACTTCAGATCCTAAGTGCTACCTACCAATGGGTGTTTGCAAGAAACTAAACTACCACATGTATTAAAAAACAAACTACTTATACATAGTAATATTTATACCACTCTTATATTCCACTCTCAACCAGCAAATGCTGTAATTCTGTTACATAGTACTACTAGTAATAATAACAATAATTATAGCCCAAATAACCTACAACCATACAATAAAAAATACAACCCTCCCCTTTCTCTAAAGGTGATTGAGAAAATATGGCAAAATATGTATTAAATCTTAAAGCGGTAAGCAGCCTGCATCAGGAGTTAGTGAACCCCAAAACAAAAGCAGAACTATAAATATGTAGTGATATTGATTTTGCAGCACAAAGAAAAATTTAAATAAAGATGAAAAAATATATGCAACACACACTATAAAAAACAATAAAAATCTGATAACTACACATAAGCATTTAAAAATCATAAAGTCTATTAATTGTAATAATTGCCAAACCAAGGAACATAAATACATGAGAAATTAACAAGCACGAGCACGGATATAATATTTGCTTTACTACGCCACGCAACCTGACGCAACCGGAAGATTGGCAAAATCGATCTCCGCCAACCAGTGGTCACGTGACACGCCCACTCCGTCTCCTTCTGAAGCCGAAGTTATATCCCGGCATCCTCCGCGCCCTGCTCTCTCTTTCCGGGAACCAAGATGTCTAAGAGAGGTGAGGGCCGCGAGTCGTGTAGTACAATCTGCAGCCATCCTCTGTTAGTGATCAATGTGGCTTCTCGGGGTCTATCATAGTTATGTCTTTACACTATCCACTTCAATCCCATGTGGGTTTGCCATTGGTTAGCGGGCCGGGGATGTTGTCGAAAGACGTTGAGATACGGATTGGTGTTTAGAGTAACACGGATGGCCTGCTTAGCCATGTTTAGGCACCCTGTGTGTGATTTCATTTCGCATGTAAGTTATACGTCTGCTTGAATCTTGTTGACGTGCCGTCTATTTGTTATGAATTACGTTTATTTAAAGTTGGCTAGATACATTGCATTAGGCCGTATATAGCATCAAATTCTTAATATATGCTGTAATATTTGATGTATATGTACCATATATATGAATTTATGTCTTGTATATGTTTTGGATTTAATAATCCTCATGTTAACTATGTGACTTTGCTACTCTGATATCAGACTGCAATGGCATTCAATATTCTTGTAGAAATGTAAATTGTGTTTTATTCCCCCCAGGACGCGGAGGTTCTTCTGGTGCGAAGTTTCGCATATCCCTCGGTCTCCCCGTGGGCGCTGTTATTAACTGTGCAGATAACACAGGTAAGGAAAGTGGGCATACTTGTAGTATCGGGGATCTCTGCCTTGCTGTGACCCTAAACCCTAGCTCTAAACCATAAACCCTAGCTCTAACCCTAAATCCAAACCTTAACCCTAAATCCAAACCCTAACTCCTACTCCTAAACCTAACCCTAAATATTTAAACAATATTATTTCATTCTGTATAAGTGCCTCGCACTTTTACCGCTGTGAGGCAGGGAAGACGTGATCCCTCCGCCGTGCTGCGTTGCGCAGGTCCCCGATACTACAAGTATGCTGGAAAGTGCTATAAGGCTTCATGCAGTTAGTCTTGACTATTAAGTACCTATTTTTTTTGTCTGCACTGTCTACAGTTTGTAAGTGATTTAGTGATATTGCTATATGTAGCCATTTTATAGTAGGATACCTCTCCTAAAAGCACTTGTTTTGTCCATCTAGTGGCACTGTGAGTTGTCGTGGAAGAGAAGAATATGAACATTGCTTATGGGTGAAGAGGCAGCCACATGTGCTGTACTACTTCAATCAGTGATGTGACATCTAGTTTCTAGTTACCATTAAAGCTTGAGTAGACTTAGTTAAGTATATTATGCCTCTTAGTACACATGCTTGATTAAAAACTTTAGATAAACATGATTTTAATAAAGGCTGACATTTAAGTAAGATTACTGTTAAGCTAATTGTTACATTTACACAGCTGTCACTTTCTGAAAACTTAAGTGTTTACATCGGAGACTGAACTAGCATTCATGTGATTTCAGTCTAACAAATGGCATTAATCTTCTTAATAGCGCCATGTACCTTCACAAGTTATAGATGACTATTCTGGCTTCCTTTTGTAGCTGTATGGCATATTTTAGGATTGTGTCGCTTAATTTTCTATTTATTTAGACTTTTAGCATTAGTATGTTTGATTTATGTTCAACCGTTTCTAAACATGAACACACTTCCACAATAGGTGCCAAGAACCTGTACATCATCTCTGTAAAAGGGATTAAGGGTCGGTTGAACAGACTGCCAGCTGCCGGTGTTGGTGACATGGTGATGGCCACAGTTAAGAAAGGAAAGCCCGAACTTCGGAAAAAGGGTGAGTTAAGGATACATTTTTCATATCCGTTAATGCTTGAAAGGTGGGCTAAAGATACCTCTTGAAATCAAAGTAGCTGAGCATGGGTGTCTATTGTACGATAATGGTGCAAAGAGAAATGACGTGACATAAGTCATGCACACTTGACAAATTAAGCTGGTCCTAATTATGGAATGTTAATTGAGCATAGAATGGTTTGCATAAAGTAAAGTGATTTGACCCCAGACGCTACAGTATTAAATAGTCCCGATCAAAAAGATTCAAATGTAAATATTTTCTTTGTACCTCCTTATAGTGCATCCGGCAGTGGTAATACGACAACGAAAGTCATACCGGAGAAAAGACGGGGTGTTCCTGTACTTTGAGGATAATGCGGGGGTCATAGTGAATAATAAAGGGGAGATGAAAGGTAAGTGAAGATGTTAACTTGAAATAAAAACAAACTATACCAATATTGCTTTCTGGCTAAGGTGTTATTAGTTTGATGTATTTCATAAAAATCTCGCATTGCTTTAATAGCCAGACTCCGTGCAGCTCACCAAGGTTGAAGTGACTTACATATCAGCATTAATAAGTGCAAGAACAAATGCTGTATTACCTACAGAGCAGTTCCTCTGGAGCCCTCCTTGCACATGGTCATATAATGATAGCCACCATTCAATGACCATGTCCCACTTTGGTTTGCTTTGTTTCCTTTTTATTAACATCCTTTGGGTGTTTTCCAATTATACACGGACTTGGCCTGTACTGTTCCATAAATGTACAACCTGGAATCGTTCACTTTCTGGAGGCAGATCTCATGTTATCAATTACTCCTAATATGTCATTAGCTTCCACATTACCAACTAGGATGTGTGAGGCTTTTATCTGCTGCCATACTAGTCTTCAGGTCAGTGCTGATTAGTTGCAGTCTGTTGACCCGTGCTGCTATTTTAGCTTAGTTCATTAAATTGGAGTTGATGCTCTTGCTCTCTTCTCCATTGTCACCTTTTCGGAAATGTAAGCGAGCCAATTTATACTTATACTTTGAAATACCTCTCCTTTAAAGCACTTGTTGTGTCTGCTCAGTGGCACTATGAGTTGTCGTGGGAGAGGATAGGAAGACATTGCTTTTGGGTGAAGAGGCAGCCACATGTGCTGTACTACTTCAATCAGTGATGTGACAGTGTTCTCCAAACTCTATGGAAGTAGTGTATCGCCAAGGAAAAGTTACAAACACTATTTTGAAGACCAGAGCAAAGCTATAAGTCTATCATTATAGAATCTAATTTCCAGTTACACGCATTGAATTACGACACTAACCTAACTGAATTGAAGCTCCTTTATCTTAAGCTGGCCATACACTGGAGCGATTATCGGCCTGATCCTTCAATTATCATGGATCGGGCCAAAAATCGCTCTAGTTAGTGGCCAGAATCAATTTTTAAAACGTCCAATAAACGCACCAGAAACACTCTGGTACGATTATTGGATCTATGAACTTGCTTGATTTAAATTGGGCACTAGTGCCTGATAATGTAAGTGAGCCAATCAGCTTACTGAATGGCTCCCTATTCTTTTAGTGCTCCCTCCACAATGCATATGTATTATGCTGCTCTGACACCTTTAAAGTATACTTCAAATGTGTCATAGCAGCATAATACATAGGTCTGCGACCTTGGCCCCCCTCTTCTGCTATGAATATCGGTCCCGGCAGGAGAGGTGTATGGTGCCAATAACAGGACCATTCCCTGGTGGGAAATTGTCCCCTTTATCAGGCGACCCCCTACTGAGATCCATAATCATCCCTGTGTATGGCAAGTTTACCTCGTATTCTGGCATTGTTAATCGTTATGGTTACTCATTATATATGGTTATAAATTAGGCAGTGATGCTGTTTATAACTAGTTGTCATCTATACTTTATGTGAAGATTATTGAATCATTCAGCAATGGATGAAAAATGTTATAATTGTAGTTAGTGTTATAAACATTACTCTGACAGTGGATGTAGTATGTAAGCTCGTGTTCCAGAGTGCTAACATTTCACCTCCTGGCATTAGTGCCATCAGATGTAATTGATAGTAACTCTTCCAGAGGAGGGAGCAGGATCTGAGGAGATATTTATGTTTTTATGTATTGACTATATATAGTTTTAAGGACTATCAATGATACAGCTGACATTGTAGTGTAATGTGCTTGCACTATATAAAAATCTGTAAATTAATTTTGCACACATTGCTGAAATGACACAATGTAAACTATTCACTCCATACTTTTTACATACCTGCAGTATATAACATCAAATAAAATGTTCCTAGTTCTTGGTAACACTTAATATACAAACATCTGGCATTGCTAAAAAAAAACCCCATTTTAATGCCATATGAACTTCTGCTAATATACAACTTAAGTTGCAAATCTATCCTCTTTGATTGTGGATGGTGTGCTAACTGAAATGAATGTCTCATGGACACAAGGATACCAGGATACCTATTTAATGACACACGAATATACATTAGAGTTTGGTCTTTATTTTTGTTGGTTTTTGACTGATTACATTTTTTCCTATGGCATTTGATGTGCAAGTGCAGTTTGCCTGTTATATCATTTAGATATAAATAAAGTAGACTAATGTGTATAAAACAACTTGCATCTTTTAATTAAAGGTATTTGTACATATTTTTAAAAATTAAAATTTGTATTCGTTTTTACAAAGATCACAAACCTAGTGAAATTATCTGTTTTTTTTGGGCTCTGGTTTTGTTATTCCTTAAATATTGTTGTATAAGCTGGTTATGCTGTATTGTGAAAGTATAACTTTGTTTTAAACAGAATACTTAAACAGCTGTTTGCTTTTCCTCCAGGTTCAGCTATCACAGGCCCAGTGGCAAAGGAATGTGCAGACCTGTGGCCCAGGATTGCCTCTAATGCAGGAAGCATTGCATAAACCTCCTCTTTGTAAAATAAAATATGGTTGTACCAACGTTTTTTGTTGTGAGCTTTGTTTTGACCTTTGGAATTGTTCTTGGAGATAGAGGTTATGTAGAGAGAGTTAGAGGTGTATATTTTTAATGGGTTATTAGAAAAATCCTACTATAAAAGTATTTCATTATGTGGATGAGCTAATACAATTATAGATATTTAATATTGTATCTAACCCTGTTTTACTACTTAATGAACATTCATCTTGCTGAATTTTTATGAAACATTATTTCATTTGACCATTTTGATTGGATAAGGTTTAACTGTGGTTTCTAAATGGATAATTATAAAATTACATACCATATTGTGAGCTTTGTAGCTTCCTTTTTGTTTTGTACATTTAAACAGAGTGCTACCATTTAAACCATTAGAAATCATTCACTAAATTAAGATAGATATTTTTGGTCTCTACTCTATTGTCACCTTTTCAGATTTGAAAGGAAGCCATATTCCAAGTATGCTGTTTGAAATACAATGTATGCTGTGAAATACCTCTCCTTTAAAGCACTTGTTGTGTCTGCTCAGTGGCACTGTGAGTTGTCGTGGGAGAGGATAGGAAGACATTGCTTTTGGGTGAAGAGGCAGCCACATGTGCTGTACTACTTCAATCAGTAATGTGACAATGTTCCCCAAACTCTTAATTAAAGTAGTGTCACCAGGGAAAACCTATGAACACTGTTGAGAAAACCAGAACAAAACTATGGGCATGAAATGCTAGATTCTAAACTTGCGTTCCACAGAACATTACAATCCAATTAATTTGAATGACCATTTATCCAGTGTTATCACTAGGGTAGTGCCACCTGATGTGATAACTCATGGCCCTTCTTCCATACAAGACCTCAGTAATGTTTTTTGTACTTTTAATAGGAAATCAGATTTCCTGTATTCTGCTCAATGTAATGACGAACAAGCAAAGTTAAGTTTACATTTTTAAATATATGCACACCTAAATCTATTTGTTTTCAAGACATTAGGAAATTTCTACTGTGTTATAAATTGTCCCCTTGTATGTCTAGTCATCTTTGCAGTCTTATTCTTTCCTGCAATCCACATTGCCTTTCAAGTAAAAACAAACTCTACCATTATTTTTATTGAAATAACACATTTCTTTCACTCACATTAAAAAAACATGTAGTATGAGCATTAAAAAAAAATCCTGTCAAATGTAATCGCCTGCAGTGCATCTATTAGGTTTTGTTAGGTAAGTGTTTTATAAAGCAATCTTCAAGCCTGTTTCAAAGGTAAAATTGCTTTGGAGATGCTGTGCTCTAGTGAGCTTTACTCCTGTCTGTCCATTCTTTTATCAATGCACTTCATTTTGAAGATGTCTGGCGAGCTTTAAATGATATCATGCCATTGTGTTCTGGTGGATTACTGATTTGCCATCAGAGAATAAAGAATTAGTGATGGTGATGCTTTGAGCAATGTTAAAGCTTTTTCTTATTCCTTGTTACTAGTATGGAAACAAATCCTAAAATAAAGTATCTAAAAAGTTTCTTGAGTGGTATTTCTATACTAGGGATGGGAAATAAAATGTTTGCCTGTTCATGTGTTAGACCATTACTATTGAACTTATGTGTGTTGATAATCTGCTGTAG
This sequence comes from Limnodynastes dumerilii, assembly GCA_011038615.1. Lineage (NCBI taxonomy): Eukaryota > Metazoa > Chordata > Amphibia > Anura > Limnodynastidae > Limnodynastes > Limnodynastes dumerilii. The sequence goes on from WWET01000025.1 coordinate 436,770, forward strand.
TGGGTTTTCTTGAATAACTAATGGTAACGAAGTGGAAGCAGAGGGAGAGCAGATCTGCATAAGTATTTTGAGATGGTGGCTTTTGGCTTGTCTTCTGGAATACATCTAACCCTAAGGATGTTGTGCCTCCACCTGTTATCTAGGTCCTCCAATTGCATTTGCATATCCAGTAGTGCGAGCGACTGTTCCATGACTGCCTCATTAAGGTGATTAAGGTCTGAGGCGTCATCATCTTAGATAGCATTGACGATGGTGAGCCTAGTAGATATTGCGACAGCTTAGTTTGGAGTGAGAGCATTTGATGCTAGAGTTTCTCCAACAGGTGGTTTTCAAGCTGTTGAAAGTCCTATTTAGTAGGGATAGTCTAACTGGTGTAGGACTGCATTTAGACCACTGGTTGGAAGAGAAGCTTGAGTGGAGGTCATGGGGGAAGGGGGGAGGTTAGACATTTTAGCCGAGTCGCCAGAAGAGTGTAGGGATGTTGGAGGTGAAGAAGTTGAGCCCATGGTGGGGGAAAAAAAGGTAGAATATATCCAATTTAGGGGTGTTGACATAACGGAACAAGTAGCTGAGTTGTAGAAGAAAATTCTGTTTAGAAATGTAGCATAATAAGTTTTGAGGACATCTGGTGTTGCGGTCCCCCTTTTAATGGGAGGGTTACACAGGTAGTAGGAGAGAGTGATCTAGTGATCACAGTGAGGCAGTGGGGTCTTGAAAGGCTGGACCCCGCCAGTAGTACTGCTATTTATCAGCAGTAATATGGTGGCTGGTGCAAGAACAGATAAGATGAAGTTCAGATTATACCGGTGAGCCAATAATGTGCCAAAAGGAGCCGGGCTGTTGCCATGTATTGGTATAAGTCTGTTTGCCATTTTAAGCAGGAGGGTCTGGAGTATTGTGGGTAAATTCGCTGGTAAGGGTGAAAGTATCATTAGACTGGCTGTGGGAAGGATAGGGTTGCCCTCTTTAGAGGTAATGATCTGGGTGAAGAGGGTGACAAGCCCCTTCTATGCCTGAAGGGTTCAGACTGTCCCTTGGCTTGCAAGGAACCAATTTGCAGCCTATGAATGAGATAAGGCATCTTTACCCCCTTTCCTTATCAGAGGCCCTCCAGAGCCAGGATGAGGGGAAGACTGTGAGGCAATGGACTCCATCTGTGGGATCCTGTGCAGTAAGGAAGAGTCCTCAGCAGAAGTCTGACCTTGTGGAAGTTGAGCCAACAAAATGGAAGCCAGCTTCTAGAGTGTATCGGATCCCAGACCAGGATTTGCCAGCTATCTGCAGGAGGAGTGTGCGGCTCCGTGAATGTGGTAGCTGAGTTGGACCGGTTTCGTTGAACACGTCCACTCTTACCAAGAGTTAAGTCACACCTCCCAAATAAATGTTTAATGCTGTCCCCGTATGAACAAATAAATGGTGAATAATGTCTCTGTTCTAAACAGATAAATGGTTAATGCTGTCACCATTATAAACAGTTAATGGTGTCCCCATATGAACAAATAAATGGTTAATAGTGTCCCTATTTTAAACATGAACTAATTAATGGTGTCAACATAATAACCAATAAATAGTTTAGTTTATAATGTACCCTGTGTCTTTAAATATATACCTAAGGACTCTATATAAATAAAAAATTATTTTGTTCCTCTATAGTAAATAAATATGTAACTCCTGCCTCTATTATATTAATTTTAGTATTACCATTTCAATAATATTCTTTATATTTTTCAAAATCCAAAAACATTGTAAAGAACTTGATTGCAGCAAGTTGTCTTCAGCACTCTCGAGCAGCATCTTCTCTTGTGTGATCCTTGCAGGACGCTCCTTCCTGCTGTGGGTCCCTTCGGCTAATGACTGCTGACATTACAGGGCTTCTATTTATACCCTCTGATGGGACTCCCATTACATTTGTAAATTTTTTTATTTTTTTTTTATAAACGGCACGATGTGTGTACTTACTATACAGCTATTTGTAAAATCTCTAAACTCGCCTCTAACTTCGAGGAAACAGAGGTGGGTGTGAGTGTCGATTTCCTAGAATTGACACTCACTTTGCTTTTAAAAAAAACCCCACCTTTAAAAAAAAAAAAAAAAAAAAAAAAACCCTAAAAACCCCCCCGCGCCATATTATTA
>WWET01000025.1:444347-455033 GCA_011038615.1 Limnodynastes dumerilii
GTTAGGATTTAGGGTTAGGAGTTAGGGTTTGGATTTGGGGTTAGGGTTTGGATTTAGGGTTAGTGTTTAGAGCCGCAGCAAGGCAGAGGAGATCCCTCCGCCGTGCTGCTTGCAGCGTCGTGCGGATCCCCGATACTACAAGTATGCCATTATGTCTATAAAATAGAGCTTAATATAGAAACAGTATTATAGCCTATGTTTTTATATCTGTCATTTTCCAGCACTGGGTGATGGGGGCTCTGCGTGTTGCATTTACAAAGCACTGAACTAAACCGCAATAAACCGACTGTCGGTCACGTGATCGGATGGATAGCCATGGGTTAACAAGTCTGATTGGTATTTCGCACGGCGCTATCTTTACCGGTAACGTGACCTATGACCTTGGTTTCAGACTCTTTCCGGTTCCGTCACTGTTTAATGACAGCATTTGGTTTCTTGTGAGGTCATCCTCCCGAACTTCACAGAAGAATTGGTGTCCGTCTGCTTGCAAACCATGGGCGGCGGAGATTTGGTAACGTCTTGTTTTCCATCATATCGCTGTGATGCTTCAGTGTTCATCAAGGAGAATGTACACCGATATATCGTGTCTGCTCAACTGTCCCTCAGTATTCCTCCTTTTTGGGCTGATCTGTTATTGTTGGAAGAGACCAGATCATTTACAAGTGAAATATCCGCGAGTGTAGGGACAATTATTGTGCTAAAGATTTACTACATCAGGAATATTTAATCTGTGTTGTGAAACTACGAGTCCCAGCATGCTTTGTCAGAGATCGGCTATGCCAAAGCTTGAAAAGAATGCTGGGGCTTGTAGTTTCATAACACCTGAAGAACCACAGGTTGGGAGGCCTGTACTATATACACAGATTGATACACCAGTAATGGAAGTTCAACAAATACTACATTTGTTTAAAGAGGGTTTCTGTAATAGAAACATAATTTTGTATAACGAAGATTCTATCTGGGTCCACTATGCAGCCATTAAAATAAAGAATTGCTGTGTTTATTTGTAAACCTTCATTCATTTCTTTTTCACTCCTAACTGAAAAACATTGATATATACACAAAATTATTAGTCTTTATTTCCACTGAACTACGTCCACACCTTCACCAGTGCTTTATCATGTATATTTCACTGGATTATTTTAGTGATTTTTGGAGCATGTTTTCACAAGGTTGGCAATGGTCTGGTGTAGTTTAGATGTTACTATCCTTTAACATCTTTAAATTCAGCTCTGCAGTTTATGATAATTTGTCACTCTATAACACTACACTTTATTGCATTGTAGGCATTAAATAAATGTGATATTTATATTGAAGCAGGCTAACATCTACCCAGTGATTTCATTATTATTATTATTATTATTTATGAAACAATTGCTATAGAATGAAATTAATGTTTGCTATATCAAAATGTATGTAATTGGAAAGTCTTTATTTGATGCTTGTGAAAATTACCATTCATTATTATTTTATGGTTTTGTTCTGGATGTTTTTTTTCTGTGGAATGTATGCTGACAGATTTTTCATTCATCCCATGACTTGAAATGTCTGTCACATTTATGTTTTTTTTTCATTTGGAAATGGTGCCCTTTTTTTAAAAAAATAAAAAATTTTCTCTTAGAATCTGAAAAAAAGCTGGCACCCACAGACGTTGCGGAATGTGGAGAAAGTGTGGAAAGCAGAGCAAAAACATGAGGCAGAACAGAAGAAAATTGAGGAACTCCAGCGGGAGCTGCGTGAAGAGAGGGCGCGGGAGGAGATGCAAAGATATGCTGAGGATACAGGAGCTGTGAAGTGAGACATTATGAATTTTGAAAATGCTTTTATCTCTGGCAAATCATTGTTGCCCTCAATGAGAAAAAAAAAAAAGGCTAGCAATTGTAGTCTACAATTTGTCTGATAGCACACTTCTTTAGTGGTCAATTATTCATTGTGTATGTTGGCTTTTGTAGGACTAAATCTGTTTTTGTTGTATGAATGTAAACAAAAGCCGTTGTCTATCATATTAAACAATACTGAAATTTTAAATAGACCAAAAAAAAACTATCAGTAGCTATAGCCTTTTGATATTGTATCCACCTTGTTATTTGAACAAAGGAAACCATTATTATTTTTATTTATACTATAACCACACCATTATGTTTAAATAATATGGCTACAGTTTCTATTTCTTCATTGTCTAGTGCAAATGCATAAACTAGCTCTTTTACATTTTTTTTTTACTTTTAGAAAAAAGGATGAAAAGTTGGACTGGATGTACCAGGGTCCAGGAGGGATGGTGAATAGAGAGGAATATCTCTTGGGGAAGCCAGTGGACAAATTCATCCTTGATAAAATGCAAGATCCCGAAACAGGTCCTTCCACTGAGACAGGCCTTCTCCCAGGATCAATATTCAATGCATCTGGAGCCACTTCTTCATTGGACATTGCAAACAAGATCCGCGAAGATCCGCTCTTCATGATCAGGTGATTGTCAGCAATGTTTCAAAATATATATTCAGGTAATCTTCACAAAAAAGAAGCATTGAGGTTATCCTGAAAATCTACTATTCTCTGACGCTTTTATTATACTGTAACCTAGAAATATCTAATCACTGACGCTCTGCATTTGGGGAATCACTATGTAAAGATTGCATTGAACTAATTGAAAATATATTATCAGGGCAGAAGTATTCAATGCTTGGTTGCAATAAAATTTACAGTGATGTTGTAAATTATTAGGATATGCTGCATTTACCATGATAAAAGGTCTTCTTTAGCGATAGTAATGCTAACTAAATTAATAAATATGCTGTAAATAATATAAGTTTGTACACTTCTGCACTATATGAATTGGGGAGTCTTGGAGTAATGCCTCATTGTGGAAAATGTGTGTACTCATTGTGTAAGAGGGCATCCAAGCATGTTTTAAAATTTCATAGAAGTGTCAACAGATAGAGATTAGATATATAATATACACACAGTGTTTATTTTTATTTTTTTGCAGCCACCAGGTGATTATCTGGTGCAAGACCACTTCTTATTCTAGCAATACAGTAGGGCATATAAGGAACAGGGGCCATAACTGTGGAGCATGTGTGGTGTGTATTATTGATCTCAACTGTGGGAGTCCCCGTATTGATGGCTGTCATTGAGAAGTAGTTTTGAATGGCGGCCATTTCAGATTTAAAATTTTTATGAATGGGTGAATATGGGATCGGCTTACTCGCCCATTCCATTCCGGAAGCACCGCTGCTGGACCACCGGAGAGGAGGGTAACCTCTCCGGAAACTTTTAGGGTTAGGCTCTGGAGAAGGGATGATTGGAGATGGAATCCTTACTTACCTTTCTGAGCACAGTGTTCGTTGCTCCAGGGATCGATTTGAGGCAGAAGCAATCGTTTTCCCAGCCAGTTCGAAACTAGCTGGGAGAGAACGTCCCTATCGAAATACCCACTCCCGATCTCAGACACCTGTCTATATTACACCTTTCTGCTATATTGTAGAAAAAGAGAAGATGAAAAAAGGAAAGAAGTACTAAAGAATCCTGTGAAGATGAAAAAAATCAGAGAACTAGTGAGTTAAACAAGTTTGTAGAGAAATTGTATGCAATAAGTTTAAATTCTAGTTGTCACATACAGTTGTCATTCAACAATTGCCTCTACAGTCTGTAAAAGAGACCTAGAACCGGATCCTGATTGTCTGCTTTAGGATAGCTGTGTGATCCTAATTACCATAAATGTGTGGGGGGGAACTTTTCCTGCATGATTTAAAATAACATAATCATAAATTAACGTATCATTTGTTGATAAATAAATGCCAATGTTTTAACTGGATGACCACATAAATAAGTTTTAAAAGTAAATAATTTTTTAATAATAAAGAATTTATTTAGAAACATGAGAAAAATCGGATTGTTTCCAGCTTGCCCCTTACCGTTATTATCGTCCTTGGAGTTGTGACTAGCTGGCTTTTTGACACATATTTTATAACTGTCACTGCCAAAACCTTTATCAGGCAACCGCTTATAATCATCAGGAATATAATATTGATTCCAGTAATATTTAACATCATTCCGATTTCTGATATTGTTACATAATTAAAAATATTCTTTTGCAGTATTATTTGAATAAGTTCCTTGAAAACGCTTGTTTTAATGTCCACAAAAAAGCCACAAGCATTTCGTCTGGGGTTTCAAGCTAAACATTTGTCTAGCTGTAGTGGTGATAGGGGCCATTTGGTTAATAGGTTGTGAATTTTAATTTGCTGACTCTTTGAACAGTTACAAACAAGTCTGGAGAAGAAGAACAAGAAGAAGAAGGAAAAGAAAAAGAGAAAGAAGGAGAGGCGGTCAAGTTCCAGTAGTAGTGAAAGAAGTAGCAACAGTGACCATGAAGACAAGAGCCGACACAGGTAGGCATTCCTATTATGCGCTTTGCCTTTACTTTAATATATAATGCTGTATGAACCATGTCTTAATGACTTCTGAACACTTTGGCTCTGATAGATATTGAAAATAAGATTGTAGATTTTGGGGGGAGTCAAATTTCACCTGTTGCAAACTGTATTATAGTAGAAAGGTGCTATTTCCCAGCCCAAGTTTGAATAACAGTGTAAAAGTGAAGCTGGTCAGTATCTGTGTGCAATAAGCAAAAGCAAAGCATTAAAATTAATTTGGCTCCCTCTAAAATCGACATGGTTTTGCCCAGGTGTAACTTTACTCTCTTATTTTCAAACTCTGAATCAGGGCCTTTGTGTGCAAGCAGAACCATACCCTGATCACTATATTTACAACTTCTTTAGATCTCATAAACACCGCCAGAGGTCCTCATCCCCACCTGTTCGACAGAAGGTGCCAGGCTATGGCCTTCAGGTTGTTACTACTCTTTTCTTCTTAATAATTGTGATGTAGTCGTAGTATTTTTTCATTGTTATTGTAAAAGTATAAAAACCTTTGTGCATGTCCTGCACTGCCTGTCTTTACTCCTTTTCTCTAAGGACATGAACATATTGTATAAAGCCACTGTTCTTCAATAGAGCAACAGAGCAAGCTACATCTCCATATTGTCATTCTACGTTATATCATTGTGTGATAATAGTTAGAAATGGTGCGTGAATATCCTATTATTTGGGAACGAGGGCAGATATCTTTGGTTGTGTGTGTGCTGCACAAGAAGATGTGTATATACGCTTGTCTAAAGTAAACCAGATTTCCAATTTATAGGTATATTCAGTTTTTGTCCATGCCATATTTTGCAGATCCGGGATTTAAGCAAAAGCCATAGACGGGATGATCTGAAGGAGCAGGACAAACACAGGGATCATTCAAGAAGTCCCCGTCGTGACAGAATACAGTCAGTATATGTTAAGAATGTACACTGACCTTTAAAACCAGAATTAAAAGGAGAATTTGGAAAGCACAGAAAAAAGTTGAAGAGATTTAAGTAATGTGTTAGGGCATTTACAAGCCAGTATAAAAACAAAAAATGTGCAGATAACCTCTTTAAGCTCAAAATGAAATTAATTTCTTAATGATTCATGCCTTTTAATTTTTTTTTTTGTGACAAAACTAGGACAGACAATAAACACAGGAGGAGCCCTTCCCCCAAAAAAGAAGAAAAGTATAAAAGACAAAGGGTGTCGGGGTACACCAAGTAAGTACATTGTAATGCCTACAAATGATCTGTGTGCTCTTGGATCCTTTTATATAGATCACTGTTTATTTATGTCAAAACATTTGTGCAAATTATTATAATAAAAGGGTAGCATACATGTTCTCTAATATATGATCTTTTTTTTTTTTTATCCAATTTGCAAAGTGTTGTAATTTACTGAAAAATGGCAATAAGGGATGCTAAATATGATGTGCAAAATATCCTATGTAGCTACAAGGAACAAAAGAGGTCCAGCGCTCCATACAAACAGTGAACTAAACCCTCTTTTTATGTATGTGCTGACAGTGTTATATAATGTTTGTATGGTGCGAGCGCCGGCCTCTTTTGTTCCTTGTAGTTACACAGTGGTCACTTTGGTCCTTGGCTTCACCTCTTCATTTATATATACACTTGCACACATTTCATATATTTGATTAGAAACGCAGCCTGTGGTTTTTTTTTTTTGTTACTGTTACTAGTTTTACTTTGGGAGCCTGACCCCTTCCCAATATGGCCACTGCACACTTTTCAAATGGCAGGAGTGTCTTAATACAGACCTCCTGAGTACACATATAGCAGATGGATAGGGACTCCCCTACAGGAGGTGCCTTGACGCTGGGAAAGTGAGCTTAACCCAATATAGCTATATTGTGACCTAAACTTCCTTTTGATGTATGTGCAGACACCTGTTTTTAATGTTTGTTTGGAGCGCCGGACCTCAATTTTGTTCCCTGTATTTATGTTTTGTTTTTTCATCCCAAGGAAGCTGTCCGCTGAGGAGCTGGAAAAGCGTAGGTTAGAAATGATGGATAATGCCCAAAAGAGGGAACTGGAGAGAGAGAGTAATGTACGCAGATACAAAATGGAAGAGGAGAATGAACAAAAAAAGGATCAGCTAAGAAAAGACAGCAAATTTCTACAGTAAGGAGAAGGGTGGCTCTGAAAGGGAATATTTCTACTATTTCAACCTTCTATTTATACTCCTGGTCTCCATCCCAAACCTGTAATCTTATTTCAATTCCTTTTGCTTCTTACCATGTGTTGTATGTTTCCTAAAGGATACACTTTATAGTAATATTTTCTCTTTTTTTCTTCAGTCATATGAAGCTAGAGAGTGCAGCCTGCTCATCCGTGGAGGACAGAGTCAAACGCAACATTCATGGCATTCAGCGGACTGCCTCAGCCCTTGACAAGAACTTTATGAAAAGATAACAGATGGGGTGCAATGTGCCCCATGTCTCCTGTTTGTGGACTTTTATACAACCCTTTTTCTCTTAAGCTGAATAATTCCTTTGTAATACCTTGTTTTATTTATAAAACAAAAAAAAAAAGCAACCAAACTTTTTTTTAATCCGTTTTCTTCACATGATATGATATGAGAGGAGAGAGCGCTAGGACCAGTCTGCACACTTCAACTCTCTATGACAGAAACATTTTTTGGGTCATATATCAGTGGTCTGTACTCACTGTGTACAGATCAGTGATGACTGTGTGTGACTAAAATGCTGACTTTTCACGCATATCGACTTGGACAGCACCCCCTATTTGAAGACAAATGTTTTTTTAATTAATCTGAAGTGTGAATGTTACAATGACATAAATACTACTAAACTAGTGCAACATATACATATTATAAAGCCCTGATTTAGGCTGAGATACAAGACTATATGCTGTTTTACAGTATTCTTTGACCTCAAGTGTTTTTTATGAATATGTTCTGTTTATTATTTATTAATAGAACATAGAACCTGCATTCTTATTATATTCTGTTTCTGCGTGGAACACTAAATGTATATTACGGTCCAGGCTTAAGAGCCATCACTTTATTTTTTATGAAATTATTTGCTGTATCTTAATACAGATCATCTTTCATGTTTTTATTATATGGGGTTTTTTTTTTTTGCTTAGTTTGATATCAGTTTCCCAAAGAGCAATGACCTAAGTTTTTCAATAATATACATTTTACATTAAGCTTTGTAGCTAAAGCAGTCCTCTAATACGACTGGAGCTAGAACGACGACTGTGATGTGATTCAGTCACAGAATGTCAGAGTAAATGATTCAGAGTAATGTGTAATCCGTGGGCGACACTATCCAGACATGTACATTTACATGCTAACCAGTCCCACTCGCAGAGACTAACTTTCCACAGCAAGGGCTGACCTTAAGTTTTCTGACTCAAATGCGTGGAAAAAGCATAAAATTACAGAAGTCTGTATCGGTATCCATTAAGAGGAAATATCTAGACTCTTAACAATAACTTGCAAACTCCTCCCAGCCCCTACATCAGAAATGTAATTTCTCTCAAGTCTACATGGGTTAGAAAATGTTCTAAAGAGTGAAATGCACAAATGCATGTACATTTACAGAACATAACAAAAAAGAAAGATTTGTGGGTCCGGCTCATAGTGCTATCAAACAAGCTCAGATATCTCAGAGAGATTGGGAACCCCATAGCTATGGACAGACAAAGCTATTTTCTAAATGCTTGGTTGTAGAAGAGTAATGTCTGAGTTGCAGTTATCTGTATATTCTCCCACTGCACTCTATCTACACTTGTCCTTATTAAACCACTGGACCAGAATTATAATTGGATCTCAAGCACATCTCAAATCCTTAGTCATATGAACTCCTTGCACTTAATCAATGAACTTTAGAGTATTAAGATATATTTTACAGCACGTGCATTAGTAGCAGATGTAATTTCCTTTCTAATGCTGGAATCTTTTGTCAATATTAGTGACTAGAAGTAAAGCTCTACAAAAAAATATGACTTGCTTGTACAAATCTGTCATTGGACCTGCAGAATCCTTATATACCAAGCTTTACAAAACGGTACTAAATCCCAAATAACCTTTTGTTGAATACAATTAAATATTTAATTTTTACCTCCTGTTGCACCACAATATTCCAATCTACCATTGTCATTTTTTGCAAGAACAATGTAAGTACTAATAACAAAAAGACATGAACTGCCTTAATTTCATGATTTGCTTCTGTAATGCTAAGATTTATTCAACTCTACACTAAGGTTTATGCTCACAGCCCACTATACAATCTTCCTATTCCATTAACGGAGGAATTTATTTTCCTTAATCCTTATAAGACAATGGAGTTCTCATTAAGTTGCTAAAGAGTGCTGTTGTTATTACACGCTGAGGGCTTTATCCAGACTGACCTGCAAAAAATACAAAAAACACATCCTGCCGTTGCAAATTCCTAGCATAAATAATGGATTTTTAAAGAACAATATAAATTATTGTAATTACAGCTTTAGATCAGTAGGCAAGTGTGATTTTATTATTAATAATGATTATTAATATAGTAGCACAAATTGTCCACAGCGCTTTACAGAGAACATAAGACATTCACATCGGTCCCTGCCTCAATAGAGGATACTGGGGAGGCTGCAGACACATGAATGAGGACTACTGGGGAGGCTGCAGACACATGAATGAGGACTACTGGGGAGGCTGCAGACACATGGGGGCTGATTCAGAGTTTTGGAGTAAGGGTAAAACAGGTGCAAGTGTACAGGTGGATTAAACCATTTTGTAAAGTAAGGAGTGCTAATTAATTTTAAATAAATCTTAAATTTGCATGCAGGCAAAATACTTCACTTTTGCACATAGAACTCACATACTGCATAACTTTATATTTAATCTAAAAAACATAGTTGAGCTAAGAAACTTCACTTCTCAATTCTAATTCTGCTTTCATAATTTAAATTTGCCTCCCTTTGCAGTTCAACATGGTATTGCTCAGGATTAAGTGCAGCTCTGAATCAGCCCCATGAATGGGGACTACTAGGGAGGCTGGAGACACATGATGGGGGATACTGGGGAGGCTGCATACACATGATGGGGGATACTGGGGAGGCTGCATATACATGAATGGTGACTACTGGGGAGGCTGGAGACACATGATGGGGGATACTGGCTAACATAGGTAATATTAGCTATAAGAAAAACATTTTTTTATAAGCTGCGGATTTTTCAAATAAAAAAACAAAACAAAAACATGTCATTTCTGTGTACAGTATGTACTTTGTAATTCCTGCTTTATTGGTATAATTTGCTTTTGGTATACCACTGATTTCTGGGAAGGGCTTAGCTGTGCCAAGGGTGAGAAAAGGTTGAGGAGCACTAAACTACTGTACTCAAATTTTGATGAACAGTTTAAAATCTTTGGAGACCTCGTACATTGCTACTGACTAGTCAAGTAAAACTGGCCATACACTAGCATCATTATTGCTCCCTGCAGGAGGTAGCCGATAAAAGTCATGGATTTTCCCATATGGTAGGCCTGGCAAAGCTGTGGCTCTCTAGGTGTTGAGAAACTATAAGTGCCAGCATGCTTTAACTGCATAGGCTTAGCTAATACATGGCAAAGCATGCTGGGACTCGTAGTTTCCCAACACCTGGAGAGCCACAGGTTGACCAAAGCCTGCAGACTCAATATAACCCAATATTGGCAGACTCACCTCTCTTGCTGGGACACATAATCCATGCTGCAGAGGGAGAGGCTGCTGAGATTTTTAGGAGGCCCTTGCATCTGATTGTCTCTGAAGTGATTTTGGGAGCTTGAGCCCAATATATTTTATGCATGCCATATGATGAAATAATTGTACTAGGTCATTTCTGGTAAGATTATTGCCCATTTGGAAAATCCATCCTGACCACTCACAACAGTGATTATTGGTCCGATCACCTAATAACTGTATGATCAGGCCAATAATCACTGTAGTATATGACCACCTTAAGGTATTGCCTATTCTGTCTTCTCATAACTATTTAACAGTGCAAGAGCTAATATAAAGAAAATAATAGAGATGAATTTTCACATTTTGGATTTAGACCCTCTCCTAACCCCTTAACATCAAGAGTAAAACCTGATATAGTAGTTAGATTGATCAAGTCATTTATATCTCCAAGGGGATAATGATAACTGTGTCCATGCAAAATCTGTGAATATTACGGACCGGATCCAGATCTGAAATTACGCGAGACAGAGGGGAGTGCACACCCCGTCACTCCCCTCTGTCGTGCGGGCTTT
>WWET01000025.1:458252-477274 GCA_011038615.1 Limnodynastes dumerilii
TATCTCTATATCGAGCGAGAGGGTGTTTTCAGCATGGATTACACACCAACTCCAGGTAGTAAGGTGCAGCTGACCTCAGCCCAGTTTTATTCAGTAACGAAAACAATACAAAAATACAAAATAAACACCTTGCCTGTCTGGCACTACCTAAACATGAGTCACCCCTGACTAATCCTATACAAAATGAATAGCAGTTTGTAATACCAGCAGTCACAGGGGCTACAGGTTCTCTCACACGCACGGATTGTGCAATCCTTCCCTGGACAGTGAGAGAGAGAGACTGCTTAGGCTAGCAGGTCTTTTACCTGTAGCTGACAGGTGTCAGCCCTAATCAATCTGGCAGCAACCAGGTAGCCCAAAGACCCGGATTGGGACTGATAGATGGTGGACCCTCCCTCTCTTCCAACCATCCACCCCAGGGACCCTTACCAGCTTTTACCAAAAGTTGGTGAACTTCTGGGAAGTGTTTCCCAACATAAGAACACACACAGACATTTTCCCTGGGGCTTACAACACACAGTTACATTTTATCGTGGCGGCACAATCATACCTACTGTATACCAAGATGGGATATATATCAATGTTGTTTGACCACACACCCTTTTGCACTTCGCAGCGGCACAATCATGCCTACTGCATATCAAGAGAGATATATATCAATATAAAAAAATGTATTTGGGGGGCGCACACTTTTAGAATTTGCCCCAGGTTCCATTTACCCTAGATATGCCCCTGCTGCAAGGGGAGGCAACTTTAAAGTGTGAAACCAGAATAAGAAGTGCAGTTTCTCACCTCTACTCTATTTTATAGATCAAACATAAAGCTATGGAATAAATGAGTTCTAGGCGCAAAAATGAAGTATGTTCCCTGCATGCAAAAGATTTACAATTAATTAGCTCCCCTTGCTTTACAAAATGGTTTAGCCAAGCTGTACACTTGCACCTGTTTTGCCCTTACTCCCAAACTCTGAATCAGCCCCTATATGTATAAATGCCTATAAATTTGGCACATATGGCCTGACCCCTGGAGCATTTTCCTTAGAACCAATGCTATTTATAAAACATTGTGGACAATACAAGGATCCCAGGCTATACTTATGCTTATTTTTCCCCCCTCTTCCAGACTTAAGCAGCGCTTCATTCATGCTACTAATGTATTCAACTGCATCTCTCAGCACCTCCAGCACACACACATCCCGTGTGCACCGTACAGTCTGTCAGCCTCCTTAGGACGGTCCCATTGACACGCTCATATGGGGGTGTTGTGTGTTGCCTGCATTTGGGTGTACAGCATGCCAAGCTACAATTACACTGTTTCTATGGCAATGTTTGGAATTACTATGGATTATATGCGTCGGAAGAGTCTTGGTTTCTATGTAAACAGCTGTATTAGCATTGTAGATACCTTCTGCTGTTTCACGTCCACCCCTGCCAGTCTCTTAAAATGCAGCGGTCCACACCGCCCACAGCAGGCAGCCATCTTGTCCGGAGCGGGGACCGGACCGGCTCTACCGGGAGCACCGGACCGAGACCGCTTGGAAGGCAATACCGGGATTGGAAACGTGGCATAGGACTGCGTCTGAGCTTGGTGTTTCGGAGCATTGCATGGCTAACTGTGACAACTGGCACAAGGGCGGCGCTGGCGCACTGACAGGCGGGGAGCGGGACTGAGCATCGGGGGATTAGAGCGATTGGTGCCCAGCAGGCACGTTTCCGGGAAAGCACCGGGGTGATTGATCCGGCTGGACCGGACCGAGGTCGGAAGACAGGGGACATGAGCTCTTGGTAGCTGGGGCCAATGCCCCGGGAGGGGGGATCCCGGTAACTAGATCAGTGCCAAGAGAGCCAGCACCCCTGTGTCCCCGCCGAGCTTAAGGACTGCTCTCGGGAGATCAGAGGGATCATGGCCTCCAACTGCAGCAGCAACACCGTGGGCACCGCTAGCAAAACCAAAACCAAGAAGAAGCATTTTGTGTGTCAAAAAGTCAAGCTCTTGTGTAAAAAAGTCAAGCTCTCCCGAGCCAGCGAGCCTCTCCTGAGTGTGCTGATGTGGGGGGTCAACCATACGGTAAGCGGGGTGCCCACCGGCGTGTATATGTGTCTCTAGGGCTTTGTGTATCTAGATTCGCCCATTTATGCCATAAGTGACAACTGCTCCTCCTAATCTCACAGTCGTTATGGTTTTAAGATTGGTGCCTGTGCAAGTCCCTTTATTCAATACGACAATGAATTCTACACTTATTTTTTATTTTATTTTATACCGTAATATAAATGTGTGCAATAAGGAAATCCAATTAAGCTGGAGTGATGGGGGACAGCAGTGCTCCTAAGTACACAACGCTATGACATCTATACACCAGAGGTGGAGAGCAAAGGGTCCCTGGTGACTGTTTCCCAAAATTGTCAGCTGTGTCATACATAACCATCCATACATTATGTTATAGAGCCTCTTCTATATTTATAGTTATATAAATATCTTCCCTTAGCTGTCTTTGCAAAAGCCTTCATATATTACATTACTATATCCATGCCAGATAAGTATGTGGCATTAAGATTATTTAAAAGGCCACTGTTACTAAAAACAGTCCTACCTATCAACAGGTATGGAAAGAGATGCATGGCTTGAACTTCAAGTAAGAACTGTTATTTGAATCATTCATTATAAGTTTATATATAGATAGCATTGTAAATAAGTTCATTTAGATTACAGTGATTTAAGAAGGAATAAGCAGTTATCCAATCCAGTATTGTGGATTTTTCAGGTGTACTCGCATTAATTCCAGGCCACAACCCTGTGTTTTTGTTACACAAGAAGGGAGAAGTCTGATGAAGTATGACGAAACATGCACTGTGTATTTATATCCTCACAGTCAATAAATTAAATGGTTTCAGTTCCAATATGACACTATCAGTTACAGCTGCACTATATACAGGGCCAGATTTACAATGGGCCTAATGGGCCTCCATCTAAATATAGGCCCACATTGTAGTGCATAAGGATGAACTCCTCCAAAGCGTACTATATAGTATAGGCCCTCGATAATTTTCAGCCCCAGGCCCACATGGCCCTCAATCCGGCCCTGACTATATAGCTTTTGTTGACTTCAGTGGGCTTGATCCAGACTTCTGAGTCTTCCAAGATTTTACCTTCTTTGCTTTGTTGAATCAGCTTGTGGCTGCCTTTCCACACTGCACGTGCTCAGGGCTTCATTAGAATCTATGCTAATCACTCTTGACACGATCCGACTCATACAGACTTAAGTGGAATGATGATGCTTCCAACCAAGTGGCTTGTCTGAATTTAGAAGTGGCCATCACTTCATTTACATTAAAGGCATTGCCTTTCTATGTGTACCCATCCGGACCTGTATATTTCCGTAAAATTTCTTTTCACTTGGAAAGTGAAAATTAAATGATGGAAGTTAGGTCATGCAATTTGGAGTAGTTAAAAAGTGTATGCACGGATATCTATATAGTATAATCCACCACTAGTGAATCACTCTGGGGGCAGAACATTGTGCAAATCTAAAGTCTAGATTATATCTCGTACCCCATAGACATGCAATCTGTGATGATCAGCCATGGCAATAGAAAGAATTAGATGCACATTGCACCTAATCCTGTCATTGTGGGGAATAAAATTATCTCCTATATCTCTTGCTTAGGGATCTGTGTTCACAGAAATTAGGGGCCAGATTTACTAAGATGCGGGTTTGGAAAAGTGGAGATGTTGCCTATAGCAACCAATCAGATTCTAGCTAACATTCTCTAATATGTAATCGAAAAGTGAGAGCTAGAATCTGATTGGTTGCTATGAGCAGCATCTCCACTTTTTGAAACCCGCAGCTTAGTAAATCTGGTCCTAGGAGTCTGAGGGAGAGGGAAGTCCTCCCTGCAGATATGGACACTTATTGATAGGATGTATAAACCCTAAGGAGGTATAAAGACCATAGAGCAGTGTTTCTTTTCACTGTTGATATCTATAGTTCTTCTAAGGGTGCTCCGGTCCGGATGGGGGTTTTGTGGACTGGTATGTGAGCCACAAGTGTCCTAATTGGCACTAGTGAAATAATAAGAAATGATTATCAGATGACTGCTTGTATATTATAGCTCCACCCCATAGCTGAAGGCTGTCTGTGGCCGTAAGACTGCAGACCTAGTCGTAATATTTAAGGTAGGAATCTGGACATATAAGTGTCTAGATTTACTACTGAGAGCAGGGGGTGTGCACTCCCCACCACGCGAGCGTACTTCCAGACCCTCACACGCACGTAATGACCATGAATATGGAATGGGGGTCAGTTGTTGATTCATGAATGAGGTGGATGTGGCAATACTAAAAATAAATTCCTTACTGTACATTTAAGAGCAAATATGAAATTTGCGCTATAAAGTGACAATGTAATAAACAGGATTGCACTTCACAACACAGACTATTAAAAAGGCTCCAAGATGCTATGTGTCAACACACTTCTTTATCCTGTTTGCGGAGAATATGTTCAATAATATATATATACATATATATATATTTATTTATTATTATTATTATTTTTTTTTGTATTTGTCACAGTTTAGCTCTTAATGGACTTATTATTATGGATTATACATCCGTTTCTGATGATTTATTATTATGCATTTTTTTCACCAGAGTCAATAGGGTTACAATGTTTGGTTATTACCTGTGTTAAATTGTAACTGTATGGATTCATACATAGCTCCAGTTTGTAGTGCAGCACATGATTTATTATATGCTTTTATGTGTGTGCATATTATTTCACTACCTCATGGTTTACTGCTTTAGACTTAAATACAAATCCGTAATTTGTTACACTGCTTGCGTTTCTGCGTGTTTTTGCACTATGGCAGTGAAGATGACAATGACAGCTAATGCCAAGACAATGGAGTGCACATGTGTATGTAACCTTATGTTTGGCATTGCTGCTGCAATTTAAGGGTTGCTGGTGAAGCATATAATAGGTGGTACATAGCCATCACTGAATTAATACAGTTGCAGGTTTTGTGGGTGTCATAAACATAGCAGGTTGTCCTACATGTAAACATTATAGAAATATAATTGGGAATGCTTAAGTAGGGGGTGCTGTCATGTAATAACTTAAAAAAAACTCTTATTATAAACCAAGTGCTTTATAGAAATATTAAATTTATTTTTTTCCAATGTTTTAAAAGTAGTTGACACTGCAGAACAATGTTGATATCAAATTTATTAAACTTAAATAACTACTAATATACCATACTAATACATATTCTGCATGAAACTGCACATATATTTTAAACGTCATGGAATAACAATAAGGAATTTCTAAAACAATATAATGAGTTTTTAAATGTTCACTTAAATTTTTTCCTGTACTCACTCGCTTAACCTCGGACTGTCTGTCTGACCCATCTGCTTTTATTTACGTAAACAGAAAAAAGAAAAAGAATGGGTATTTTAGGGCGCACTCTAAATGTCCCCCTTTTTTAATTTTTTTAAACTTTTCGCAAATGCAAAATTTAATAAAAGCTAAATCTTTATTGGTAATACTTAAAATTAGTGATATCAAATCTATGATCTTATATTATCTTAAAATGGTATATGGTGGAGTATATAGAGATCAGTGGCTCAAAATGCCAGCAAAATATTTAAGAACTAAAACAAAAGAGAAAAATTAGTGAATGACAAAAGATGTGCAATAAAAATATTGTAGGGAGACCATTTAAACTTTGTATTAATCTAGAGCTAAATACCTTAATAAGGGATGATAAAATTATTCAAACTATAATTATAGCTGGATCATAAAGATACACAGGGCATTATATATTCAATCAAATAAATATCTATTGTGGTTGGATAAATCTTAACTTCCATGAAAAATTGTGCTGAATTCAGTAATCATTGATCCTATAGAAGAAGGATTGATCAATTCATATTATGTATTTTTGCAGTGTTAGTTACAACAAATAAATCATATTTTTTGTCAATCCTTAGATCTTCTATTAAAAATAATATATATATATACACACACACACACACACTCTTCATTAGCACTTTTACTAGTTATACCTGCTCATTAAATGCAAATATCTAATCAAACAATCATATGGCATTAACACAACGCATAAACATATGCAGACCTTATCAGACTTGTGTAGTTACTGTGTTAGATAGATTTTTAAGAGAAAGTCCATCAGTTACACAGTGAATGCATTAAGTCACTCTTTAAAAAAAAATACAAAAAAATAAAAAATGCTTTATTAATTAAAGAGATCTGAGGAGAGTGACCAGGTTAGTTTATGTTGATAGAAAGTGAGACAGTACCTATCCATTTGCTATAATGAATTGACAGGGCAGCTACCGTAATAGACGGACCGCAAACATTTTCCCGCCTATTGCGGCGCATATTGTTGAATTAAATCAAGCCCATTGGGTTACACACCTGTCAGTTATAGTACACAAAAGCTCCCCAAAACTGAGCAGCTGCATTGGAAAAATATTGTCTGCTTTAACAAATTTTGAAATGTCAAAAGTGTATTCAACAGACATGACCATGAACCAGATCTAGGGCTAAATTTACTAAACTGTGGAAAAGGAAAAGTGGAGATGTTGCCCATAGCAACCAGTCAGATTCTACCTGACATTCTCTAGTATGTAATAAGAAAGTGATATTTCTTAGCCTAAGTCTAAAGAAACATTTAGAAGTAAAGCTATTCAGTATTTGTGTTTCATAAGCAAAAGCAATATGTTCTCCCTGCATGCCAATACTAAATTAATTTGGTAATAGACGGGAAAATGCGCACTGCAAACATTTTCACGCCTATTGCGGCGCATATTGTTGAATTGAATCAAGCCCATTGGGTTACACACCTGTCAGCGTTATAGTACACAAAAGCTCCCCAAAACTGAGCAGCTGCATTGGAAAAATATTGTCTGCTTTTACAAATTTTGAAATGTCACAAGTGTATTCAGCAGTATTCAACAGACCATGAGCCAGATCTAGGGCTAGATTTACTAAATTGTGGAAAAGGAAAAGTGGAGATGTTGCCCATAGCAACCAGTCAGATTCTACCTGACATTCTCTAGTATGTAATAAGAAAGTGATATTTCTTAGCCTAAGTTTAGTGAAACATTTAGAAGTAAAGCTGTTCAGTATTTGTGTTCAATAAGCAAAAGCAATATGTTCTCCCTGCATGCCAATAATAAATTAATTTGAGTCCCCCCTGAAATTTAAAATGGTTTTGTTTGTGTAAATTAAATAGATAATAAACAAAATTTCTAACACATAATCCCAGGACCTTCTGCACCATGAAAAATCCAATGGTCTTGCCTAACGTTATCATTTTTTACCACTGTGAGAGTGCTCTTAAGATGTTATGGCTTCCACTAAATGGCTTTATGTTCTGGTTTGTAGATCAATGAACTAAGTAATGTCCCTGTTCCGGTCATGCTAATGCCAGATGACTTTAAAGCCTACAGCAAGATCAAAGTGGATAACCACCTTTTCAACAAGTAAGTGTGGAAGTAGATCCAGACCCAAGGCCTCTGGAAATAATATATGTTTTAGTAATCCCTTTTAGTTGTGCTGTTTAAGGAAACTTGGTTTTCACTAGTTACTTCATTTTAAGTTTGTTCCTATCAAGTCACATTTATCAAAAAGATTATGCAGAATTCGTTCTACTTGTATGAGTATAAAAGATAAATGCACTGATATTTGTTGCTTTTATCAAATGACCAACATTTTGCATTGTAAAATAATGTAAATAGTGTATGGCAAACACCTTCAAGTCGAAGGATAAAAAATGGCCTTTTAAAAAAACAATAATCTGTCCTCTGACTAGGGAGAACTTGCCAAGCCGTTTCAAGTTTAAGGAGTACTGTCCCATGGTATTCCGAAATCTACGAGAGAGGTTTGGTATCGATGATCAGGATTACCAGGTATGTGAGAGAGACCCTACTGATTTTCCCCATCAGGGACTAATGAAGTAGCCATCCTTTCATTTGGCCATCTCTTCCACAGAACTCTCTGACCCGCAGTGCACCTGTGAATAGTGAGACCCAGGGGCGGTTTGGGTCACGATTTCTCACTACATTTGACCGGAGATTTGTCATCAAGACAATATCTAGTGAGGATGTGGCGGAGATGCACAATATCCTGAAGAAATACCACCAGGTAGGTGATCATAGTCAAACACCTTTTTATCTTATTTCAATAATTGTTTAGTCTGTATTTCCATGTTTAGTTTATAATAAAATGTTTATTAATTCTGATGCCCATGTACACTCCTACCAGCCCGGTGCTGCACTCCATTCTTTCCTTTCTGTGTTTTGTTCCATATCTTCAGTATAGCTTCAATGTCCATTTACACTTCTGTTTTTGACAGTTTATAGTGGAGTGTCACGGTAACACTCTACTTCCTCAGTTCCTTGGCATGTACCGACTGACAGTGGATGGAGTAGAGACCTACATGGTGGTCACCAGGAACGTGTTCAGCCACCGCCTTGGAGTTCACCGCAAATATGACTTAAAGGTATGTGCATGCACTTCGTATTTTTGTGCTGAAAACATTGGTTTTTTCTTCTTGTCATCTTTTTCTCTCCCCTTCCTGCCA
This sequence comes from Limnodynastes dumerilii, assembly GCA_011038615.1. Classification (NCBI taxonomy): domain Eukaryota; kingdom Metazoa; phylum Chordata; class Amphibia; order Anura; family Limnodynastidae; genus Limnodynastes; species Limnodynastes dumerilii. Next base: position 466,859 of record WWET01000025.1, read on the forward strand.
GGGTTCCACGGTTTCCAGAGAAGCTAGCGACAAAGAAAAGGTGAGTAAACGAAACCCAAACGGGCTGTTAGAGTAAGAGGGGCCTTGCTAGGTGCATAAATGAACATCTATTTGTTACCCCTACAAAATTAGTTTATAGTAAGTATTTTTGTTAGAACCAACATAATATTATCGTAACAGATCCAGACTGCGCAAATCAGGCATTTTCTGATTGCCAGAATCGAACACAGCCTGCATTTTGTAATATTTCATGCACAAGTGTCAGAGTTCCTGGAAGCATTTGCGATGGTGGTATAGTAAAGTATGCTAATAGTACAGTGAGATCATGCTAAGTGCTCTCTACTATGCAGACGTCTGCCCCATTTTACATGAGGACAGCACAGAAGTTTTAAAGTAGGGTTTAGGAAACATAAGCCCATGTGAGTGAGGAAAGTGACCTCCCCTAGCTGGCATTGAAGCCTGGATCCAGTTGGGTTCTGGCATTGAACCCCTGTTGCTGCTTTGGTCAGAGCTCAGAGCAGCGGCATTGGAAGTCTGGATTTAGTCCACCCTTATTGCAGAAAAAACAACAATAATCATTATTTCTCTATCAGGCCAAGGAATTGCCCACCTTTAAAGATAATGACTTCTTGAATGAAGGGCAAAAGCTACATGTGGGTGAAGAGAACAAGAAAATATTTCTGGAAAAGCTGAAAAGAGATGTGGAGGTGAGCGCTGAAATCAGTACTTAAACAGCTCGTTTAGAATTAGGATTACGCAATTGGTCCATAATGCATTTGTGACACAGCAAGAGATTATGGGGCTGATTCAGAGTTTGGGAGTAAGGGCAAAACAGGTGCAAGTGCACAGCTCAGCTAAACTAAGGTGTTAATTAATTTGAAATCTTTTGCATGCTGGAAAAACACTTTAGTTTTGCACATAGAACTCAAACACTGGACAGCTTTTTACAATGGTTTCACAATTAAAATTTTCCACCTCTTGCAGTTTAACATGGTATTGCTCAGGTCTACACTTTGCACCTAAAAAAGGTGTAAATGCAACTCTTATTCAGCCCCTATATATATCTAGATCTACAGTTTTATTTCATTGCATCTACATTAAAACCATGGTGTAACGTTGTCTTCAGATTTAGCAAATCTGCATTTATGAACAAATATGTTTCCAAATGTAATAATGCTGTGTATACCAGTGCAGTGCTCATGTATGGGGAACAGTGATAGAAACTGCTACATGGAAGGTTATAAAAAGCAATAGTAATGAATATTATATTGAAATCTATACTACCACATTTTAAAGATTCATGCTGTCCGTTGTATTGCATAAATGGATGAGGTAGATAAATACACAGAGGAATGCTTATAAGATATAAGGCAATGTAAGGAAGGCAGATTTGTTCCTGACTAAAATTGTCCTATTTATTCTTACATCAAAATACATAACCTAAGATGACTGCTTATGTAATGCTTTCGATTTGTGTTTTGTCGATGTAACTACATTTATAAACATGGTGCGGAGACCTCTTTCATTACTGTGTGTTACGGTACAGTTTTACTGAAAAACTATTCTGATGGGCTTACTAGTAGGAATATTTTTCTATACACATATAGTACCTGAAGTCACAAAGCAAATAGATTTTTAAATAGACTTCAATGCAGCTGACACACTAACAGAACAGTCCTGGAACTACGGCATATTCAGTATGTACGTTTTGAACAGAGCACAGTTGTTACATAACAGATTGTTGGAGATTTTGATGAAGACTTTATTAAACAAAGGCTGATTTGGGGCTATAGTAGTAAATATTTCCGATAGGACATGCTTTATTAATTAAAAAAACAAAGTCCTCTGGTAAAATATAATTTATGATTACAAAATGCCGTACTTGTACAAACGTATCTGAAAAGTCATTGTTTTATCTGTAATTATATACAATAGTAGAGGACAATAAGTAGAAATGACCTACCATAAAGGCTCCGCAGTTCTAGATGGCAATGCAATGTATCATCGATGCGAAGAGGCTTTGACAGTTCTGTTTTTTTTCTCAGGTGTTTAGAACTTTCATGTTTAATGCAATTTAATAAAATTGGCTTTAAAAAGTAGTCACTATTTGCACATCCATATGACACAAACTGAAAGTCCAAAACATTTATAGGATTTCTCAAGAACTCTATCAGTAAGCTGATTGGCTCCCTTAAATTATCAGGCATTAGCGCCTGATTTAAATCAAACATGTCAAAAGGCCAAATAATCATACCAGAGCGTTTTTTGTGCGTTTATCTGGTGTTTTAAAAATTGATCTTGTCCACTAACTAGAGTGATTATTTGATAATTGGATGATCAAGCCAATAATTGCTCCAGTGTATGGCCAGCTTTAGCCTTTGTTAATAATAGAGTTTTTGTTTTAAAAGTTTTTCTTGTGCAGGAAAATTAGCTTATTATTATCCATAACTGCTTTTTTTCCAACCCTAGTTTCTTTCTGTGCTGAAGATTATGGATTATAGCCTCCTAGTTGGCCTTCATGACGTGGATCGAGCAGAGCAGGAGGAGATGGAAGTAGAAGAGCGGGCAGAGGAAGAGGAGTGTGAAGATGGCTCTGGGAATCCTATTTGCTCATACGGCACACCTCCAGATAGCCCTGGGAATCTACTTAACTTCCCTCGATTCTTTGGCCCTGGAGAATTTGACCCATCCGTGGATGTTTATGCAATGAAGAGCCATGACAGTGAGTAGAAAAAAGGGAATGGTGAAAAATCAGGTTATAAAACAAGTAATTAATTGTTAATATTATGTAATCCTAACATGAATTTAAATGGAGTGGTCTATTCTAGATAATTGATATTGCTGTATCTAGGTCTGATTTTATCAAATTTACATCATGTGATGCAAATATAAAGCTAATATTTTCTATATCTCAAGTCATTCTATGCAGATCGTGTCCTATATATGCACATTTGGAGCAAATTTTTTTGTGTATATACCTTTGTGAGAAATGTGAGCAATTGGATTCTCTGGAAGGGGATGTAGTTGAGGGTCCGGCCGACCCTAATTCAAAATGATACAGCAGCGAGCTGAATTGTGGCTGTTTTCATTGTAGAAAATATTTGCATTTCAATTTATAAAACTTCCCAATAGCGAAATGTTCTCTCTCACTCACTGGGTAGAGAATGGGAATGGGCAGCAGTAGCCTGCGGGGACTGTGGAGATATTTAGGTTAGGGGTGGGGCTAGGAGAGATGAAGGGTTAGGCTGCAGGATTTAGAGCAAGGATTGGGGTTAGGGGAAAATCTTACCTGTCGGTGGGGCGCCATTTACATCTTTAGTTGTCGCTACATGCATTCTTCTTTTGCAGCAGTCGCAAAGAGACTGCTGCCGCTGCTCTCCTGTCGAAATGATGTGTCTAAGATAGACTCATCCTACTGGCAAAGGACGACACCCCTTTGAAAGCCCAGGTAACTGATCTAAGGCAAACCATGGCAACATTGAGGGGAATAACAAGTCTTGAGTGGAGTTTACAGCTCACCATTGAGACGTTAGAGGAGTCAGGTGGAGCAGATACAGAGGAGGATGGACAGGTAGACAGCTGGGTAACAGTTATAAGGGGTAGCGGAGGGATGAAGAGGTAGATCAGTTCTGATCTGAGCAATCCCAGCAGATTTGAAGATACTGTGGAAGGCAGATCAGAATTGGTAGAAATTAGTTTCCAGAATCAACGGTGTAAGGGATTATCAAGGACTTCAAATTTAAGAATGGCAAATTTTAATATGCTAAAGGAGCCTAAGGGCGTAGACTGGGATGCAATTTTTGAAGGAGAAAATAGAAAAGAAAACTTGTCTGTCTTTAAAATGTTAAACATACAAGTATAAGGTTATTCCTTTGGAAAACTAATGTAAAAGAATCAAGTCTAATAAAAGTGTATGGGAAGAACTGAAAAGGAAGTAGCATGCATGTAAATCGGAAGGGTCTGAGGAGTCCTTCCGTATCTACAATGAATGTTATAAAACATGCAAAAACAATTTGCAAAAGAAAATAAGACAAATCCTAAAATGTTTTTATTTTTTTAAGTATAGAAATAGTAAAAGGATCCAGAAAAGACCATATAGAACCCCTAGGAAGTAAGATGGGTGAATTGATTAATGATGATCAGATCAAGAAAAAGTAGAAGTATAAACTTTCGATTCTTTGTTATTTAATAGGGAGGAAACAAATGGAGGAATAATACATGAAATAGGAAATTAAACCATATAATTTTTAATACTTGGCTGACAAAGGAAGAAGTCCAAAGATAATTGAATAAAATTAAGATAAATAGTTCAAGGTCCAGATGACATACACCCAAATGTTCTTGTGGAGCTAAACTTAGAACTAGCTAAACCGTTATTCTTTTCATAGATTCAATTTCATCAGGCTTGATATCAAGGTTTTGGTGAATAGCAGATCTGGTATTGTTTAGGGGGACATGGGAATTATAGACCAGTAAACCTGAAATAAGTAGAGGGAAAACTACTGGAAGTAATATTAAGCGATAGTATTCAGGATTACTTGTTGCGTTATAATATTATTAGTGGGAATCAGCAAAGATTTGTGAGGGATAGATTATGTCAAACTAATTTCCATGAGGAATTTAGTGTGAACTCCATGGTAGTACAGTAGATGTGGTCTACTTAGATTTTGGTAAATCCTTTCATAAATTGCCATAAAAGGGGTATCCGGTTGTTATGTCAACGATCAAAATGTCAACAAATTAAATTGTTGACAGGTTAAAATGTCGAAAGCTGAGTATTAAGTTGTTACATACATATTAAATCTATATTATTACATTGCTGAGGTTTTTTTTATAAGCCCTCTGCATTACATTAAGTTTACAGACACAAACAAGTGCTAATATTTAACTGTCAACATTTCGATCTGTCAACATTTTATACCAGACCCAAAAGAGGTTAGTCCACAAAATAAAGGAACTGGGTCTAGGAAACAACATTTTACTTGGGTCGCAACTGGTTGGAGAATAAGTAACAGAGTTTTGTGATAAATTGAATATTTTCTAATTGGTCAAACGTTTTAAGTGGTATACCTCAAGGTTTCGTACTGGGGCCACTTCAAACACAAACATGCAGTCTATAAATTGAAGGGATAAATTTAGGGTAATCACAAGTGGGATTTGAAAATGCCCGTAGACAATGGATTTAAAACTACTGCAGCAGCTGAAAGGACCAATAAAGTATTTGCATGCATAAAAAGTGGCATAGATTAATTGGAGGACAGCGTAATTTTGCCACTATATAAATTGTTGGTAAGGCCTCATCTTGAATATGAAGTACAATTTTGCGCACCACTCCATAAGGGTTCACAAAAGGGTGACAAAATCAATAAAAGCTATGGCAGGAGTCATTGAGTTGAGAAAAGACTAGCCAGTTTGTTTACTTTAGAAAAGAGGTGCAGGATTCACAACACCGTAATTTTTTTTTACATATGTGCCTCATTTTGCGACTCTCGCTACTACGCATGCATAGTAACTATTTTACGCTATCTACATAGTGTTTCATTACGTAGATTGCGTGCATGCGGTTTTTAAGACCGCATGTACGCAATCTACGTAACAAAATGCTACGTAGGTAGCGTAAAATAGTTACTACGTATACGTAGTAGCTAGAAATGCAAAATTAGGCATGTATGTTTTTTTATTCATTTTATATTATAAGATAGGGTTTGCAGTAGATCCATAACAGGGTGAACTTGATTGAATTTTTTTTTCTTTTTCAACTTCTACTGTGTCATTTAGGTAACAAAAATTCCTGATTCTTTACTTTTTTTATGCCTTTCAATCAAGTAGTAAATAATAGTTTCTGCATCTTTTCATAAATAACAGTGGGGCCCTCTCCTAAGATGTCATATAGCACATTGTCTGCATTTAGTAGCTTTCAAAATCTTTTAAACTTTGTTATTAAATTTGGAATTTGCATACATTTGCGTAAGTCATCTGACACGTACATAGGCGCATGCGCATGCCAGATGTTACTCAGGTGTACCTTCTGACCTACAGAACGGAGGTACGATGAAGGAGCCGAACCTTCAGATACGCATGCCGTATCCCCACCATAAAGGTGGGGATAAGCACTCAAATGAGGGGAATGCTTTGATCTGTGTCCGTATGGACGCAGATCAATGTGTTAAAGTTAAGGTATGGTTCTGGACACATAACTGTCCAGAATTACTACCAATGGAGGGGAGTGATGGGGGTGTGCACTCCCCTCTACAATACCCAATTTCAGATGCCTATGCGTTCGTAAAGCATGCAGGTGGTCTAGATCTGGCCCAATGTCTCTCTGCGGTTCCATAGCCTATAAGCGTGAATTACATCTGTTCCTTTTGGTATCATTCGTTTGCAACACTTTTGCATCTAAAGTAAAAAGAAAATATTTTGTCTGTCTAGACCAGGGGTGGGGATTCTCAGGCCTCCGGGCCGGATTCGGCCCACAAAGTCATTTGGTCCGGCCCACAGGCCGCCTAGCTATCAGCTGCCGCTGTAATTACACAGAGAAGCTGGTCGCAAACCCCCTTTCAGCTGCCTGGGTTTGCGAACAGCTGCTCTGTGTTCTGCCCGGCAGCTGATACAGTGACTTTCTGCACGCATAGGAGCTCCTTCCTGGTGACGCATGATCTGGATACTGGGTGGGAGGGCTAGATACATGATGGGGATACTGGGGGGGCTAGAGACATGATGGTTTATACTGGGAGGTTGGAGGCACATGATGTGGATACTGGGGGTGGGTAGTGACATGGATACTCGGGGGCTGATGACATGATGGGGGATGCTGGAGGGCTGGAGACACCAATATGGGGAATACTGGAGCTAATTTTAATTTTTTAATTTTGTATGGCCCTCAAATGATTTTCTAAATGTCCAAATGGCCCTTGGCAGAAAAAAGGTTCCCCATCCCTGGTCTAGACAATCTTCTTTATATTACTGAGGATGTGCATAGTATCCCCCTCATGGGACCACAGAGAATGATAAATTAGTAGGAGGAGGGATATAATGGGATGTCAGGGGAAGTGCATAGTTTTGTAGAATTAAATGGGGATATTAGGATGGTAAAAAGAAATAAAAATTTCCCACTGTTCTCCACCAGTCTGGGGACCAGAAGAAGGGTGACTTTTTTTTTTTAAATAATGATGTAGAATGCAAAATTAGCTAGAATGTTTTGCCTTCGGATTCCCTTTTGGCTATTAGAATGTGTAGAATGACACCCTTATTATCTGGTGACCTAATAACAGCCTGGTGCCAGGGTTTATAAATAAGAGAAAAGAAAGAAATTCACATCTGGAGAAAACCATGTTGTATTGCAGGGAAGGCCACTGTCAGCCGATGGTAACTGTGAAATGTTTTTGTATAGTATATTTTTAAATTGTGTGTTATAAAGAAAAACTGGGTTGCTGTTTGTAACCTGTGAGAGCAAACTCTCTTTAGCTAGATGTTCATCTTTATCTCTTAGATGCCCCTAAGAAAGAAGTCTACTTCATGGCTATCATAGACATTTTGACACCATACGATGCCAAGAAGAAAGCTGCACATGCTGCCAAAACCGTCAAACATGGGGTAAGCCAGCACAAGACAACAGACTGACAGAAGGCAAAGTTACAAATGACTGACCCAGCCACCTAATCTCTCTGTTCTGTCTCCTCTAGGCTGGAGCAGAGATCTCCACCGTGAATCCAGAGCAGTATTCCAAGCGCTTCATCGAGTTTATGTCAAACATCATTGCATAGCTCTTCTCCCTCCGTCCTTCTCTGTGCTTCCCTGTTTCCTGTGCTCAGAGAGATGACCCTCATGCTCCTGGTGTGTGAGTGAGTGTGTGTGTTTGTAAGCATCTGCATGAGTGTGAGTGAGCTGGTCTGTGCTGCATGCCCATCTTATTTGTATCCTGTTCTGCCAAGAGATCAAGTGACTTCCCCTCCCCTAATTTTACATTTCTAATATTGAGTTTAAAGGTCACAATGAGGTTGATTACACCACATATTTAAGTCACAATGTGAATGTCAAGTAGAGATTCCCCAGTTTTACACTCCTTTTAAATCTTTGGTATTTTGTACGGTGCCCCAGGTCTAGTGGGCGTGTACCGATCCTTGCTGTTACAGAATCTTTTTCATGGTCTGCCACTGCTGTGTCAAGGACTTTTAAAGGAAATGCACTAATTTAAGCATGAAGGTAAATCAGTCCCACCTCTAGGGCTATACATTATCATGGGATTATAATTTATAGGCAAATATCTACCCTCTAGCACTGTTTTTATGAATACTTCATACAATCTTTCAACTTTTCTGCTGTGTATATCAGCATATCTGTTGTCTATACAGAGCTTCTTTCTGGATTCAGTTAAAGGGCTTGTGTTGTATTCAGGGGCAGCAAAAGTTAATGCTGAACAGGGAATCTAAAAAAGTCATGAAGATAACTTTTGATAAATTCAAAGTAAAATCCGATACATTAAAGCTGTCACACACACTTTTGAAAAACTGCTGAAATGTCGTTGATTGTTAATAGGTAATACAATTGAAACACGGTCTTTTAGGTTTTAAGGGTTCCAGCAGTGTTCAGAATATCCCCACACAACCCCTTTTAAGGGTATTTGCCTTTTATTATCCATAAAGCAATTTAGTTTTTTTTTTTTCTTAAAGGTCAACACCATATTCCGTCTTCAGTGTGTTTTGTCTTACCACAGGTGTTACATAATGCAGCTATTTGGTCACTACAGAATTATTTTTTAATAAATTGAACTATGATGTGTTATGAAATAGCCACCGTACAGCTGTTGATTTGGATAGTAATTAAGCCCTATTTTTTGTCATATGAAGGTTTGGCCGAAGAACAAAATATTACAAGTATTATAAGCCATGTTCTCTGTACCATACACACAAAGCTTAATTTAACTGTCTGTGTCCACAAGTAACTTAATAGGCACCAAAACCTAACTATGTACTAGGGTCCAATAACTAAATCTTTTAGTTATCAGCCATTTTGTGGCCTGTTTCAACAGGAGAGCTGTTTTGTAAGCTGCTCAAATGTTCCAATGTTTGTGACATACTGTCATTGTGCTCAAAGAACATTGGAAATGACATTATGTATGAATAAACTATTTTTTTTGTACACTATCTCTTAACCAGTAGACTAGCATATTTTATCAGTTTTAATGTTTTCTTGCTTGATTTTCGCAGATCAGTATTTGAGGTGTAGAATTTATTTTTATTAAGGCCAATTGCTTGATATAAACTGGAAGCTGGTAAACGTTGGACTTAAAATCCCTCATTCCTTTCTAGTTGCTGTTGTAGGCCCCTGTAGGAAATGTCACAATGTTAGTTTGTGCAACCTGATGTGTTTGTTTGAACTTTATGCAGTAAATAATGGATAATGTTTATAAATCTATATGCCTAGATAACATTTACTCCAGGCAACCTTTCTATGGTAGTTCAGGTTTTCTTAGATTGGACCCTAGTGCATTGTAGCGATGGACTGTTTGCAGATGACATTGTCCTGAAAAGTATGCCTTTTTTTTTTTTGGGTCGCAGTCGCAACCTTACATGTACAGTACCTTATCCCATATTTATATCATTAAAAGTTCCCTTAATTGGCTGACCAGCCTGGCAGCTAAGACATAAAATCTGCTCCAGCCATAAACCCTACTAGTTTCTCCTATAGCTTCATCCAGGACTAGAGCTGGTGTAATAGAAGTGTTCTGTAATCTGTTTACATATAAGGTAGCATTCTGTTACAAATGCTAAATGTTTTGACAGTATTGTTTTATTAATGCAATTGGATAGGTTTGTTTTTTTATATATATAAAAGAGAAAAAGGGATTTTTTTTCTGTTCAACATTGAGCCTTAGGATAGGGCCATAGGTGGCGCTCCAGTTGTTAAACTACAACCATGTTTTACAAAGCAGTTGGCTAAAGGAGGATGATAGGTTAACATAGGTTTAACAATGCCAGAGCAACTGCTTGCCTGACCTTGTAAGTCAATCTTTTATTCCACAAATATACGTATTTAAGAAATATAACTCATGATATATATGGTTGTCTGACTTTTTCATGATAATCTGTGGTTTGAATGCTGGTGTTAAGTCTCCTCCCAAGCGTTATCCTTAAAAGGGGGAAGAAAATTCTATATAGAATGAATATTCATTTGCTAAACATGAAGACTGGAGATTAGTGGGAATATTTGCCTGCTTCCGCAAAGGCAGCAATGTCACATTAACAGAAGAAGTGTTCATAATCCCACAGACAAAAGTTTTGCCAAATTTTTTTTTCCTTCATCAAATGTACAACTTGTCAATAAAAGTGAGTGTTCTTGGTTATTTGTGTCCAAATGTTTTCTTTTAAAGGGGTTGGGGGGGGGGGGACACTCTTAACAGTGTTTGTGCTTTGTTGT
>WWET01000025.1:477286-489527 GCA_011038615.1 Limnodynastes dumerilii
AGTGTTTGTGCTTCGTTGTATTCTTGAAAAAGGTGACAAATTATCAGAAACTTACTCAATGTTTATTTATTTGTCTTTAATTAAAAAAAAAAAAAAATTGATCATTCTTGGAATCCAGTTTGAGGAAAAGTTAATCCATACGTGCCTTCAATGTCCGTGTGGTAATTTTGTCTTTTTCTCTGTAAAGACAATTACAGTGTCCTCTTATTAATACATGTTAGGACCATAAGTACAGATTCAGCAAGGCTTCAACAAAACAGACATGTACTTCAATAATGCTGTTATTACAGCCAATACATCTACAGGGAGAAAAACCTAAGCCATGCAATAGATGCTAGTCTCAGCCATTGCTGGAACAGACACCTCACAGTGCTAGTGGAAGAAGCAGTCCGTTCTACAAGGATGCAGGCTGGCAGTATCTGCCAAAATTGCCCCCTCCAATCAGAGCTTTGCTGATACCCTTGATGCAAATTATAAGGAATTTTGTCCCTCTCCCTCATCTTTACAAAACCTCTGAAAATGTCGCTATGCAAAAAAAACCTACCTTCATTTGACACTATCATGTTGAGAAAGAAATGCCTGTCATACCCTATTTATTTGCCCAGTAAAGGCCAGTAAATACTAAACATAAGTTGTATTTTGTTTCACCCATTGTTTTTTCCGCTCTGGGCCAGATCCAGACCTCAATACACTAGTCGCTGTCGTAAAATCGCCTTTTTGTATCTAGTGCGCATGCGTGCAGCAGATGTTAAGCAACTTCAACCTTAGCGTAAATACAAACGATGGGGCAGGTCAACCATATGACACCCGGAGGGAGGCATTTAAATTGTACAGTATGGGCCAGGTTAGGCAGTTACGTATGTCAGTACTTACGCCTGGAAAAGTAAAGGTGGGGTTTGGTAAACGAGGGGAGTGCGTAGTACTTACAATAGTGTAAACATGCTACGCCAACAAACGTAAAGATAACTTAGGTCTGGATCTGGCCCTATGTATCCATCCTATTAGCTGTACAGCATAAACGTAATGAACATGATGCCAGATATTTGCAAACAACTTACATGATGTGTACAATCACCCCCATTCCAGAGATAGCATCCCTGTCCACAGCATTCAGCATAGCCTGGGAAATGGTTTCAAACAGTTCCTCTGGCTCCTTGCAAAACAAAAAAAAAAAAAAAGTTACACAAGAATTGTTCACTATGAACACTAAAAAGCTCTGTGTATAAATAATACAGAGCGGTATTTGACTCTTCTATATTGCAAAAATGTCAGTGGTTCACTGAGAGCAATCCTCAATACAAAAGATTCATTGAAAAAAACAAAACCATAGATTAAAAGAAGTGGTGTCCAGAATTTTATACCTACCAGGTCTGGTTCCCAGAGAGACTCACACATCCCGTACATCTGCTCTGAACAGGTGCCACTCACTACAAAGTCTTCAGTCACCATGGGACAGCCAATAAGATCCAAGGAGCAGACGAATGGCTCAAAAGTCTTAGGATCGAGTCCAGCAATAACTGGTTCAACATAGTAAGGGCCAAACCTTGTACAAGACAAAAAATGTATACTTAGAAGCAATAAGCCATCAAGCTGTGAGATTACAATGGGTGAAAAATAAGTTTTACTTGAACACATATTTAATGTTTGGTGTACATATAGAAACATTTTTTTTGCCATGTGTCTAAATAACAGTGTAATAAGAGTAATGCTGGTCAGTATCTGTGTGCAGTAAGCAAAAGATGTAGCCCTGCATGCAAAGAATACAATTAATCTGACTCCTCTTGAAATCAACATGGTCTTGCCATGTGTAACGTTCCTCTCTTATTATGAAACTCTGGATCTGGTCCATTTTCTCTGAGTTGCAAGATAAAATACATGATGTTGCTTTGTGTGATATGCCATTCTGGAGAACAGAATCTACACAAAACATAAGCAAACGTGCCCACTCCTCTACTGATGACATTTTTTCTTCATGTACTGGATAATTACTTGTTAATTCGTGAAAAACAATGTTTATAAACTTTATTTACACTTGGTATTTACTTATTTTTTGCACTATTCTCTGTGAAATATGACATTCAAGAATTGAGTAGGTAAACATTGAAACGAGAGACATCACATCATGCCAGATCAGAAACATAGGAGAGTGCCATCTTCAAAGACAATTTAAATGAATGCGATAGAATGGATAACCTAAGGGGGAAGCGTGTAAATGAACAGTTTCTCTATATTAGCTATAACTAAAAAGGATAATAAAATGGTGATAGCTAAATTCCTCTAGGTAACCTATTTCCATTTAATGCAGCCATAGACTGACGATTTGTAGTGGCTGAACCAAATGAACCATTAGAACCTTATGCAAGATTTTTTTAAATGTATATTTGTATTGCATGACGTCCACTGGCAGTTTTTTTTTTTTTTTTTAAACTCTTCTGCTATCTTTAAGTAAAAGTGTTTTAAAGCAATCCCTGTAATGCTCTGTGCTGGTGAAATGATTGTTTTGATAGGATTAAAAGCTGCCACTAAGTGGTCTACCTTCTAAGTTTGGTAGTGGTCCATCATACACTAGTGATAGAATTACATTGAGGGACCATTGTCAAAAAGATGATTGACTAACACTACAGTATTTACATGGTTATTTTGTAAATGTTATGAATACCTATATTGCACTGAAATGTAAAGCAATTAAAAACACCCAGTAATAACATTACACATAAAATTGGTCATATAATAATAAATTACTGTTTTAAGGAGCCAGTATTTGTGTTAAAGGTATTCATACGATGATTCACTTTTACTTAGCTAACATTCAAACCCTAGAATATGTACCCCTGGGTACTCTGATTTTATCAGCCTGGTAAATAAACAGCAACCTTAGAGATTTGAGCACCACAGGTTCTGAAGTTCTATTTCAAGCCTGGCCAACCTGTAGCTCTCCAGGTGTTCTAAAACTACAACTCCCAGCATACTTTGTCAGGTAACAGCTATGCCTATGCCGTTAAAGTACGCTGGGACTCGTAGTTTCAGAACAACTGGAGAGGCTCAGGTTGGCCAGCCCTGCTCTATTTTATTACAGAATAAACAGCTTTATACAAAATCACACGATTTCAATAATCACATTGTTGAATTATGAAAAATAACAATACATAGCACTCTCAGTCCCGTATTTTTCATTTTACATACGTTCTTTTACGTTCAGAGCTACTGCGCATGCGTAGTAACTCTTTTATGCCATCAACATTTTGTTACGTAGATTGCCTACATGTGGTCTAAAAAAAAGTGCATGTACGCAATATACATAACAAAACGTTACGTAGGTAGCATAAAAGAGTTACTATGCATGCGCAGTAGCTCTTAACGTAAAAGAACGCACGTAAAATGAAAGATACGAGACTGAGAATCGCAAATCTACTTTTGCATCAACAACCATGTAAGAATTTTGACACAGTATTAATGTTTAGATTTCATAGTTATGCTTGAACAAATGAACACACTCACATACTGATACTTTGAGGCATTAGACAATTATAGAAGATCTATCATTTTGTTTTGTCACGAGTAACATGCAATTGAGATTCCTGGTTTGATTTCTGGGCACATTTTTAAAGTTATGAAGAACCCAGAAATGTTTCTCACCTTCTCTCATACAGCAAATTTGACACCATACTCATAAACGTTTTAGGCTTAATCTGTCGGCCTTCTTTTAACTCATATAAATTCAGTCTGAACTTCAGACGCTGGGACCTGGGGAAAAACAACATGTTAAACACAGCATAATCTAAACTGTAAAATCGGAAAGATGGATGTGATCACTATTAACTAAATACTTTAATAAACTGCCTGCAGGACATATAATTCTTCAATGTTAACTTAATTTTATTGAATCCAATTAGGATCTTTTTTAATGCATGGATCATAGGGTGCACATCACTTAATACTGTCAGATAGAACTAGCCTTCAGCAGTCTAAATTTTTTTTTTTTAATTAAATATGAAGATGCCAAAATAAATAATCTCAATCATAGTGTTAAGACATTACAATGATCTATAACTGCATTATAAGAATAAACGCAAATCTCAATGCCATACCAAAACTTTTACTGTTTTTCTTTATTTCCTTTCTGCATACAGAAAACACTCAAGTAAGTTGCTCTTTGACATACAAATTAAGTTTACATAAAACTCCATTCATCTATATCAGATAATTTTTTTACCACACTGAATGCTGAAGACTCTCCGCAAGAACACCAAGCAACTAGTTTGCTCAAATGAAGATGTCATGAACACCCATAAACAGTTCCCTTGCCAAACTATTGTTTTCTTGATATTACATAATTGAACTAATGTACCAATATTGGAGTTGATCCAGAGCAACACACACACACACATCTATTTTTTAAGTAGAAACGAGCACAGAGTCGGGCACAAGGCTACCCATACACTGGTGTCAGCATCCATGTGCTCTGCACTTCAGACTTCTACTTGGTGCAGTAGCCGCCCAGAGTGCCTGCACTTCCTCCAAATTCATGCACCATCTCAGGGGACGGAGTACGTGTAAGGCGCAGGTCATTTTCTATGAATAAATGACCCTATTTGTGATCCCATCCAGAGTTGCGCGTTTTAGTGGGAACATGCAACTCTGAATTGTACGTATATCGCAGAAATATTCAGTTGCAGCAAAAACTCTGGACCAGCTTCATCATAACACTGAAGAAATGCTGGGTATTTGTTTCAGAAATAAATATGAATAGGTCAGAAAGCAGTAAAATCTTACACTGTCAGCACATCCGTTGCTAGGCCAGCCAACCCAATGTACAAGCGCTCTCCCATTGGGAAGAGTTTCTGGAAGTCAGTGGTCACCATCTGAGCTTGAACTCCAAAGCGTCTATCAGCTGCTACCGCCACACAATTCTTTCCTCTCATGGCCATGACGGCCCCACCATTATATGACATGATAGACTACAAAAGAAAAGTACAGATTAAAATAAACATGAGTCGAAAATGCAATTTGTTATACTCAAAAGCATGCCTACATCCAATGCCCTCTATTTACTCGAACTATTACTTAAATTATTTTCATATTTTATACAAGTTTTCCTTTAGCAGAATTCCCTTTAATAAACTTATTCTTACTACTATATCGTACCTATATTTTACATAATGAACATGTTAATATGCTTAAAAAATACCCTGATGGTTAGTGTTGAAATGCATATCAGTGAGTAAATATTAGATTGCATTTAAGCATTTTCACACATCTACAACGTTTTAATCCCAGGCAGACCTCCAGAGTCTGTCACACACATCTCTGAGAACGGGACAGATCATTATGTGAAAGGAAACAAATGAGTGGTGAACGCCAACAAAGCGTGGTTTAAACGAAGAAAGAAAAAAAATCAAAAGCCAGCACAGTTTTATTAAGATATAGATATATATATATATAATCTTTCAACATAGAAGGCTCTCGAAGACTTAACGCTTCTTTTATCAAACTTTATTTCATATCCACGTTATCCGACGTTTCAGTTACCCCATGTTACTTTCGCCAGGGCATTAATCCGTCATTACTGCACTGCCGAAGCTCCCCATCGGGTTACCTGGGATATCATCAGGGCCAAAGCAAATTTACAACTCGCTAGTTCCGCCTCTGGCACCAATGGTAGTACCTCTATACAATTTACTCATCCTGTCACACGTAAGTTTACAAATGTGAAGGGAAATTTGCCATTTCTGGAAGGGGTCAGAAAGAAGCATACTTACTGCACAGCCCTTTATATATTGCTATTTATGTATGAAAAGGTGCCAGTCTAATGTTTATAAAACTGCCATATTGCATGGTTGCCTACTTTTGCAAATGAATATCAGGGAGATTGTAAGAGCACTATTAAGGTGCTGCACCAAAGAGGTGTATCCTCTAGTGCCAAAGAGGTGTGTCCTGTGAATAGCTCCACCCATAGGTGTATCTAGCACTGCCAGGAAAACTATTTTAAAATAAAAATGTCAGTATTTATTGATTATTAAATTGTCAGTGAATACTTTCATTACTATCTTTATAGAAAAGCTAAAAGTGACACTGCAGCTGATTAACAAGATTCTTTCATTACATCTTGGCCTCCATAAAATTGATCATCTCCATAGACCTCAATGGATGAAATTAGAATCAGGGAGATTACCAAACACTTCAGGGAGTCAGGGAGATCACCCAATCTTCAGGGAGTCTCCCTGATATTCAGGGAGAGTTGGCAACTATGCCATATTGTAGTAAATCAATCCCCGCTGTAATTTCATATCCAGAACAAAGCAATTTCCTGTCCCTGATAACCATTGGACTGGGCTGCTGAAAACCCGGGGGCACCGAGCATGAGCACCAATCCTGTACATATATAATCCCCAGCACATGCTGTACTCATGTATGATAATGCCACAAAGGCACAGAACATACGATATTCAGTCACTACCACCCCATGCTCCAGCAGTAAGCCCTAAGCACCCGGATTCCCCCACTCTCACCATCCTGAAACGGGTGTGATTTTTCTTCTCCGATCAAAATCGAAAGCAGCCACCGGTTCCTACGCTGATGAAAGTAGGACACGCCCACTATAAACCGATAGGTCTCTCTGTCAAGCAACCCATGCGTCGATTCGTTTACAGTGCCGTCAGTCACAGCTGATTGGTCAATCTCCCTACAGAGGCGGGGAGAAATAAAATAAGCATAGTCATAGAGCGCAGCGGTGCATTTTGGATCCATGGAGGACCCGAAGATGAACGGTGCATTATGGGAGAACGGAAATAAAGGCATGATGGGCGGCCGGAAAGCTTATCGTTATGGCAACAGAATGTAGTGTCGCAGCACAGTGTTGATTGATTTTATGTAGGAGAAACAAACGTGCCTTATTATTAATACTGTGTTTTACATTGTATCATGTTTTTTTGTCAGGCTTTGACAAATTGCGTGTTATAAATTCTGTCTCTGCCACACAAGTAGTATTTATAGATTTCATACTTCTCTACCTCTATAATTTCCAGAGCTACTTTTATTTTTTTCACATAATGGTTTTGTAACATTAGTTATCGAATGAACTCGTAACACTACAGCTGAAAATTGATTGATAATAGTAACATTTTCTGCTGTTAAAATGCTTTTATAAGTGCACAAATGGCTGTATTTATTATACTAAAAATATATACATTAAAACTGAGCTAATTAAATTGTATGCAATGTTCTAATTTGGCGGTGGTTTCATTTGTTTACTGTCTGCATACTAGAAAATCATAAACTCTGCAAAAAAAAAAAAAAAAGAAACCCTTATTATGCGTTGAGTATGCTACATAGTTAAATATGTTATAAAGCCCCACAAAGGAGCGCCCTATATTTTTGTTAACCGTTTATATTCAGCCTCACCTTAGTGTCATGTAGGCTGGATCCAGAGCTGAAAAATAGGAGGAAATTGGTAGGAAAGTTGCACCACAACCAAAATGTTTAATTTCAGATGCAAATTGCATCTATTATAAGCTTTACTAGGATTGAGTTTATGTTTTCCAGACTGTCTAAATAACATTTTAAGAGTAGAGCTGGTCAGGAGCTGTGAGCAATAATCAAAAGTAAAGTATTCTCCCTGCATGCAAAGAATAAAATTATTTTGACTACCCACTTATTTCAACATAAATCAGCCTAGATTATTATCTGCTGTCCATACCATATTAATTGAAGAAGGCTGGGAACCTCTGATTCCATAGATATTAAAAAGCTGCAACATATAGGTCTGTAAAATGATTGTAATTTACATTTGCTACAAAGGGCTTATTGTGAGATTTTTTATTTTTTTTTACATATACATGGAAATTTATGTTAAAATATAGAAAGTCGATATAAATATCCTAGTGCTGAAATTAATATTAGAAAAGGTCTATGGACCCAAAGTTTTTCTAGACCTTTGTTAAAAAAACATGGCAAAAACCCTGAAGGCTTATGCTTGAATGGAGTAGATATTGTTAAACCTACAACTACAACGGGTGTACAGAAATTATTTAGAAAAGAATTTGCTTGGATACATTAATTGCAAATCATTATCTCAGGAAAAATGATTCCCTAGAATTCATTTGGTCTAAATTTGGTTGTTGTTTTAATTTATTTAGTTCCCTTTTTAATTGTATTTTTATTTTTAGAACTTTGGTACACATATTAATTATATTGCAAGGTAATATACGTTTTACTGCAGTGTATTGCTGAAACGCATCAGCTGACAGTAGCACAGTGAATTGATTTGATTAACTTATGATCTAAGGTTTTTTCTCCTTTATCATTATTCTCTACTCAAATATAGACCAGCCTTATCATCATGTACAACTCCAAAACCGGCATTTGAACTGTTGTCTGTTTCTTAAGGTGGTTTAAACTCCAGGAATTGAAGTCCATGTACTTACCTTATTATTGAAGACTTTCCACTTTGCTATAGCTTGCATACATGTAAAATTTGGTAACAACCCATAGCTGATATACTGTTTGCATCTTTTCAGCATTGCATACTATATGAATTTTAATATATTTGTTGATGCTTTTTGTAGTTGCTTGATGAAATATATAATTGTGAAATAAATTATTACTATTAATCTCATTAATTTCAGCTGCTCCACAAGTTTGAACATTAAACTTTTCAGCATTTTTTTCTTTTAGTTTTTGATGTGTTTATAATTTATAATACCAAGTTATTGGACAATCCCTGACTTATAAGAACTGAAGCTTTTAATTTTACATGACATTTTGTGTAACAAATCTTCATGTTTTCTTTAGAGAACAAAAGTGAATTCTGCGTTACTAAATATGATTACTAAAAATATTCCAATATAAGACAGTATAATACTACAGTGTGGGGCTGATTCAGAGTTGCACTTACACCTTTTTTAGGTGCAAGTGTAGACCTTGTAATACCATGTTGAATTTCAAGGGGAGGCAGATTTCAATTGTAAAACCAGAATTAAAATTAGGAGGTGAAATTTCTTAGCTCAATTCTATTTTATAGACTAAACATAAAGCTATGCAGTATTTTTGTTTTGTGTGTAAAAGTAATGTATTTTCCCTTCATGCAAAAATTGTTAAATTAATAAACACTCCTTACTTTGAAAAATGGTATAGCCAAGCTGTACACTTGCACCTAAAAAAAAAGGTGTAAGTGCATCTCTGAATCAGCCCCTGTGTGTATTTTTTCTTTTTATTTTAAAAAAAATGTCAGATGCTATCAACCAATGTTATTGAGAAATTCTACTTAAGTTTAGTTTACTTATATGCTTGGAATCAAAGGCCAGTGAGACTTTATGTAAGGACACTGCCTGAAGCAAGAGGCCACAAGAACACAGTTTTATTTTATTCAGTTAATCTTATAGTTGACAACTTTTTATTTCTTCCCTTCAATAAATCTCAAAGGGAAGAGACAGATGGCTGTACAAATCAAAGAATGGGATGAGGATTATTGACACACCTAACCTAAAGGACTTTGTCGGAGTCCCTTATTGTAATCCCATCAGGGCCGGTGCGATGTGCTCCGTGGGGGGATGTGGTGTAGGACGGCACCAGGCAAGAGAGGCGCTCAGCCCCTTGCGCCCAGCTGCAGTGCATGGCTGACAGGAGGTCCCTGCTATCAGCCGCCGCTACAGTTACACAGGGCAGCTGCTCACAAACCCCCTTTCAGCTGTCGGGGTTTGCTATCAGCTGCTCTGTGTTCTGCCCGGAAGCTGATAGCAGGAACTTTCTGCATGCAAATGATGCTTCTTTCTTGTGTGAACAGTGTTACTAGAAAGGAAGGAGAGTGTGTAAGTGTATTAAAGCAATCATACTAGGAGCTGGAGACACATGATGGGGAATACTAGGAGCTGGAGAGACATGGATGGGAAATACAGGGAAGAATGAAGACATGAATAGGGAATACTGGGGAGGCTGGAGAAACATGATGGGGAATACCAGGAACTGGAGAACATGAATGAGAAATATATGGAGGCAGGTGACACATGAATGGGGAGAATTGGGAGGGTGCAGTAACATGAATGGGAAATACTAAGCTTGAGACACATATTGGAAGGCTGGATACATGCAAGGGAAGTGTGGATGGATATGTATTGTACACACACAAACTGGATAACAACACACAAGTTTGTGCTTTTTTTTATTGTGGATACAAATGTTTATTGCTTTTTATGACACAAGTAGGCCTTTTTTTTAACAGCATTGTGGTTTCAAGAATGTTGAATTTATTGCATGTTATATGTTCAGAAGGATGCAGTATTGTATGGTAGACTGCTTGATATAGCAGTCAGTAGGATGATGTCTGTATGGTATGGCTGTCACTAAGATATATAGGACCGTATTCACACTTAAGAGTGAGATAAGTGCGGACAGAACCGCACCTAACTCACCCGTCCTGTCCCTAACCCGCCCCCTTTTTTTTAGGAACTTTATTGCACTTAAGAGTGCCATAGGGCTTCCTTAAGTAACTGCGTATTTTCCTTCTTAAGAAGGAAAACACGCACGGAGAAACCCTCACCGGCTAATCTAAATCTTTCCCCCCTCCCTTAACTAAAACCTCCCCGAGGCAGCATTAGCACTCCTCCTTCTGTCTAGTACTTCTTTAAAGACTGCACAGAGTCAATCCACATGCCTATCTAGTACGTAGATTGCGTAGTAGGTCATTTTGTGAGATTCCGCACTTAAGAAGCCGGAGCTTCTTAAGTATGAATCTGGCCCATAGTCTGTATTGTGTGGCTTTTAGGATGAAGTTGGAGACTAGGGGCCTGATCCAGAACTACGCCCGTGACCGAGCGTACGCCGGTCGGAAGCGTAAAAACGGGCGAAAAACGCACTGCGCATGTGCAGTATGACAACTTCCGGCTGTCCGAAGGACATGAGCGTACAGCGAGCGTATTTTTCGCCCAAGGGGCGTGCGTTTTGTACGACGATAGTCCGGACGCTCGAGATACTACACAGAGGCGGGGATAGCCATTTCAATTTTACAGTATGGGCGTGTTAAGCCCCGTACGACCAGCGTATCGGTACGAAAATTCGCACGGACGCTTGTAAAAGTTAGGGTAGGGCTCAGCCGCCGTAAATCGGTACAATCAATGGGAGTGTCATGGGCGTGAAAGTTTATACGCCCGGGTGATCATACGCTACGCCCGCGGGCGTAGGTCTGGATCAGGCCCTAGTATGCTGTTTGTATGATACAGTAGTGACTATGATTTGCTCTCTTTTATTGTGGTTACAAATTTGGGTTTTATGACGCTTACATATTTACTATAATCTATTAACTATAATGTTAAATTGTTAAATAGGAGGGTGCTGAACACCCTAGCACCAGCCATGACTACCACAATATAAACTTACCCCTCTACACTCTATATTGCATGCAACAGCAAGACCGATTTTACTAGAATAGAACTACCGTATTTCCCCATGTATAACACGCTCCCTTATATAAGACGCACCCCATCTTTGGAGCCTAAATTTAAAAATTTTTTTTTAAATACCTTACTTAATAAAAAATGGGGTGCATCTTATACAAGGGATCAGGGGATGCAACACTAAATTTACCTTTGCTGTCCCTCCGGCGGTGTTAGACTCTCTCCCTTGCAGCTCTGACTCAGCTCTGATTCCCTCGCGGTGCGCGCTGTACAATGACGTTGCGTGACCTAAGGTCGCACAACGTCATTGTACAGCATGCACCGTGAGGGAGACAGTCTGAGTCACAGCTACGGAGGACACAGTCTAACACCGCCGGAGGGACAGCAAAGGTAAGTTTAGTGTTACATCCCCTGTATTAGATGCACTTAATTTTTAGACCCATTTTTTGTCTAAAAAGGTGCATCTTATCCATGGGAAAATACGGTAAAAGGTACAGCATGCCCTGCAATCGGGCGTAGGGAGGGCGGAGCAACTGGAGCTCGAGCTCCACGCGCCCCANTACGGAGGACCTAACACCGCCGGAGGGACAGCAAAGGTAAGTTTAGTGTTACATCCCCTGTATTAGATGCACTTAATTTTTAGACCCATTTTTTGTCTAAAAAGGTGCATCTTATCCATGGGAAAATACGGTAAAAGGTAAGGTACACACTGCAATCGGGCGTAGGGAGGGCGGAGCAACTGGAGCTCGAGCTCCAGGCGCCAAACGGACCAAGTGGCGCCGCAGGAGTCCGGCAGCTGTCAGATCTCTGACAGTCTGCCGGCTCCAGGCGCACTGATTAAGAATCAGTGCATC
>WWET01000025.1:491668-503176 GCA_011038615.1 Limnodynastes dumerilii
CCGTTTTTAGTTGACATAGGGGTCGGACGGGGCTTGATGCCGCAGATTGCGCCTCAAGTCCTGCCCCCCTGCCTAGCAACACTAGTATACTAGTGTTGCTAGGCAGGGGGGCAGGACTTGAGGCAGTGGTTTCAGTGAAACCACGGGCCTCAAGTCACTTGCGGGAGATTTGCTGGCTCTCCCGGGATACCGGGAGTACTGCCCGAATTTCGGGAGTCTCCCAGAAATTCCGGGAGAGTCGGCAACCCTGCTGTAAACATTCTGCACAGCCTTTAGTAGAAATGAGAATTTTTTTTGTCTTTGGGGTAGATCCAGACAGGGCCGGTCCTAGCCAATTTGGTGCCCTAGCAAATTGGTGCCACCTACTAATCAGCCAGCTAATCAAATACACTGCTATGGTTTTTCTGCTAACTGGGACCATCATTTCACTGTAAAATACTGAGAATCAAAATGGAGTAAAAAAAAGATTTTTAATTTCTTCATTTAGACTTTTTTATTTTTATTTATATATAGGGATGCACCTAGAGACACCAAGCCTACAGTGTCCCATCCTGGCCAGACAGAGCAGCCCCTTCCATGTGGGAGGCTCTTACTGTCACTGATTTAAACAGTGATATGTCTGTGTCCCATTCCTACACACTGCTGTCTCTAGATATTACTGACATGCCTGCATATTCTTATCAGCTTTCTGCTGACTGGAGATTCAAGTATAAACTGATGCCAGAGTGCTAGCCACAAGTATGAAGTCCTGAGACACAAACTAAACTGCCAGAAAGTCACAAGTTTCCCCCTTCCTGATATGGCTATAGTATAGCACAGTTCAGTAAATAGATAAATAATAAAGCATCATTTTTACTTACCTACACTTCTTTTCTTTTCTGTCCTCACTACACAAGCTGCTCTTCTTTTTACTTTCATTTTCTTTACTGGCAGAGAGCAGCGTGGAGGCTGAACATGAGCTGTCACTTGATGGACAGCCAGCAGAGCCAATGAGAGAAGCAGGGAGCTATGTGTCTAAGGGCCTGATCCAGACCTACGCATGAGAGCGGAGCGTATTACCGCTGCAGAGTAAAAACTTTCACTCCCACGACACTCCCCTTACCTTCCTTTCATAACCTCCGCCGAATCCTACCCTAACTTTTCCATGTGTTCGTACATATTTTCGCAGCGACACGCTGTTCGTAGTGGCCTACGCACGCCCATACTGTACAATTTAAATGGCTCCCCCCGCCTACATTCCTTAACTCCAGCGTCCGTACTAACTTCGTAATATAAACACGCCCCGTCGTCGGAAAAAACGCAAACAATACGCATGGCAGAATCGCCGCATCGAAAAGGTCTTTGGTACGACCGAAAGTTGTCACTATGCACATGCGCAGTGCGTTTTTTCTGGTGATTTTACGCTTACAATCAGGGTTAGCTCGCATGCGAGCGTAGGTCTGGATCAGGCCCTAAGTCTCTCCCCTACAGTTTCTGTCAGAATGATTAATCAGACACTGCAGGGGGAGAGACCAAGATTGTGATCTCCTTGCATCAGGGATTGGCTGCCCAAAATTGTTCAATGGATGACTCTCAATGTCGTCCCCTCTGTCCAGATGCCGTCCTAGGCGAATCGCCTATACTGCCTATGCCTAGGGCCGCCTCTGCATATGCGACAGCATAACTTGGGTTAATGGCTGCCGCATACATAGTAAATCAAATATTTAATGTCCCCATTGCTGTCTTGTAAATAGTTAATGGCCTCTGTCCCTGTATAATAAACCATACTGTCCCCCATACATATAAAATAAACCATACTGGCCCTCGTGCATATAAAATACATATTTAATAAAACATAGTTTCTACTGCGGCATATTTTATGTGGATAAGAGTCCCCCGCTGCATATTTAATACTGATAAGTGTTCCACGTGGCATTACTGTAAATATTTGTTTCCTCCATAATTATTAAAATAGCTAAAAAAGTTTCCATTGAAAATAAGTATGAAATAAAAAAAACAATATTACTCACAGTTGTGATGTCTTGATTGAAGCCCTGCAGGATCTTCTACAGGCAGATTTTTGTGGGCCGATCCTTGCTCTTCTGGGTCCCTCCGGCAAATGCCTCCTGTCATTACTGGGCACTCTATTTATACCCTGTTACAACCTTAATCGCAGCAAATAAACCCTTGAAAAAATCACAACACATCGCTGTCGTTTAAAAATCAACAGGAATAATTGCCCCTTAGTAAATCTGCCGAATTAAAAATACGCCAGCAAACTACAGCAATAGGGGGCGATTTTTTTCTGCCAGTTTAAACTGCCCCTTAGTAAATCTGGCCCTGTCAGTCTCTACAGTGGCTGCCTGTTTACTACAGAATCAAATACAAAATCATCTTACTAACCTATAAAGCCATAAACAAGACTGCACCTGCATACATATCCTCACGTGCTTCAAGATATATCCCAGCTCGTTCTCTCAGATCATCACAAGATTTACAGCTCTCTTCTGCACTTCATAAATGCTCTGATTCCCAGTTAAAGGACTTCCTCTGGGCTGCACCCACTCTCTAGAATAACCTATTTCACCCATTAAGACTATCCACTACTCACAAACTTTCAAGTGCTCCCTTAAAACTCATCTCTGCAGACAAGCTTATCAAATTCCACAATCTCCCTAAGCTTTATTTACCATATTAACAACCACTTCTGCCTTTCTGTTACATTATTAACACAAACCCGCACACTCTCTCTTTCTATTCTAAAATTCCCTCATCTGTGTTACTAACAATGCTGGATCATACAGAGCACTGATAGCACTTTTACCATACACCCTGGCTGGTTCCATTGTGTGATATAAAGTACTTGCGCTTATGTATAAAACCCACTGTCCTATAGAGTGAAAGGTTGTAAGCAGGGCCCTCTTACCCACCCAATCTGTTTGTTATTACGCGGTCTTGTTTATATGGTTTGTTAAAATTGTCAAGCGCTACATAATCTGCTGGCACTATATAAAAACATGTTAATAAATAAATAAAATAAATAGCTCATAGCACTGATAGGCAGAGGGGCGGAACTTGAGGACGTTATTTGAATTAAATCACATCAAGCCCAAAAGTGGAAAATGTTCCTGCTTTTTTGGGAGTTTCCCTGGGATTTGGCAACTATGGGTAATCTATAGATTATAGCTGAAACTTGCATACTGCCATCAGAGAAGGACAGTCGGGACTACTGTCCTGGGCCTGAAGCTGATGGGGCCCGCCATCATTAGTAGGCCAATGCACAGGTAAGAAATTCCCTGCACACTGGCCAGCTGTTAAAGCAGGTCAGCATGGGCCCCATCCATGTGACTTCACCGATGACGTCACATGGGGGGCCCACTGATGTTTCCTGGGCCCCGCAACTTCTAACGGCGGCCCTGGCTGCATCTGTCCTGTCTAGTGCAAGGATGGCAGTACAGTGCTTATGTCAGGCAGCTAAGGAGCTGAACAGTTTTGCCTCAAGAACCTGGATAACAACTGCCGAAGGAACAGAGAGAGAAGTCTCTTCATGTGAGCAGAGCCCTCCATCCTAGTGTTGTTCCTTCCTCCACCACTCCCCCTTCACTTCATACCCTCTTGTCCCCCTCTGCTACCCTTTTACCCCATCCCCACCTGGTGGCTCCCTCTCAACCTCTTATTGTGCTCTATCCCCTGCTCCCTGACCTTCCAAGATTGACACCTCGCATTTTGCCTTGTGTTCTGTGCTTGATTCACTTTATTTTTGTGATATTTTTATAGTCATATTATATATACTATGCTGTCCATCCCTACCCTGTACTGTACTGTATTTTGTTGTATTTTGTACGGCGCTGTGGACACCTTGTGGCACCTTATAAATAAACGATAATATTAATAATAATCTGCAGTGTTTCTCAGTGCCCGTGGCTCAGGACTGCTGCACACTGCACAGGAGAGAAGAAGGAAGTTAGCTGTCACGCTGCCAACCAGGACCTAGGCGGACCCAGAGCCTGGAAGATGGATTAAACAATTAAAAGTGTCTGAAAGAAATAGAATCTAATTCAATGACAGGTCAGAAGGGAAACAAATTATTAAATTGGTTGCTGACTCTCCTGTAATGACCAGGAGACTTCCGAAATTCGGGCATTGCACCCACATCTCCTGAAATAGGCTTTGGGCAGGGATTTAATGCAAATCGTAGCCTCAAGTCCCACCCCTTGCATATTAATACTGTGAGTGGGGCTTTACTATGTAATTTGTGCAATCAAGCCCCACCTTTATTCTTAGTAACACTATGGATGATGGCATTGACAGGCAGTGGGTGGAACTTTAAGCTGTTATTTGCATGGGGTAAGACACTCCTCCTCTAGCTGAAATATATCTGGGTGGCAGACACACTTCCACTGATGAGTTCAACTGAACCTTTTTTTTAGCTATGAAATGTTTGAGGGAATGCCACCATAACACCATTAAACACCTTAACCTTACCTCAAAAAGCTTATCAAATTATCTGTTTAAGCTGCTCCTGGGGTTAGATTTACTAAATTTCGGAAATGGAAAAGTGGAGATGTTGCCCATAGCAACCAGGCCGATTCTAGTTGACATTCTGTAGTATGTAATAAGAAAGTGAGAGCTAGAATTAGATTAGTTGCTATGGACATCATTCCACTCTTACTTTCCTGCAGCTTAGGAAATTTAGCCCCTACTATCTATATTATTTCTTTTATAATGTAAACTCTCACAGACACCTTATATATAATGTGCTTGATGCATGTATAATGTATAATTCTATTTTTCATGTGTTTTGCACAATCTGTTTTGATAGTTCTTTTGCTACTTGCATTCCTATGTTTAATGTTTTAGCTCTCTTGTGTTTTTATATACATTTTTTATTATATGGGTATCTGTATACTGTATAGTTCTATAAATATGGTAAATCTGGTTAATGAAGCTACAGATATTGTCTTATGCATTATAAAAAAAATTATAATGCTCCTACAAGCTTTTGAAGCGCAGGATCTTTTATGGCAAATTTCCTATAAAAATGCTTTGTTGGCAATATAAAAAGTACTTCAGTCTGCTGAAGTCATATGCAGAGGCATACAAAATTATGCAAATATAATTTTTCTTCCATTATCGGCAGTTCCATCGGCCTCAAACACTTTATTCACACATTCTGTCAAATATCCAGGTAATGCTTTGGAGAATAGCATTGTACCAAACCACATAATGATCAGTAAGTGAAAACATCATTGTATGAGATATAAATGAGAGTGTGAATGCAGCTAGTGGTAGAATTCAGTTAGATCATTTGTGCTGAACATGTGACTCTGGGAAAATGAACAGTTCTTTTAATGCTTGCCATCCCAGGATATAGCAACCAACTATATGTTTATTTGAACTAGCTAATTTGACCAAATCACAGTTATGCCTGGAAGGCTATAAAAATCTTTAAAAAGTGCGATGGTCCAGAATTACTCATGTCAGCAGACTTACACAAACACATGTACACGGCAGATGTTATGCTTCGGAACTCTGACATCCAGAGTTCCGTATGTCAGGGCGTTACAGCCCCCTGTACGTGTGAGGATGCGCAATGTTGGTAAGGGGAGGTATTTAAATTGCACAGTATGTGCTGGGTTAGGAATTTCCTTTACGCCAGAACATTCCGTGTGCACAGTGATCCTTGCAGAGAACAAGGTAGGGTTATGGAAACATTTGTCAGCCAACATCTGCACGTGGGAGGCGAGTGTCATGCGAATGCACTAGCCTTTCACTCTTAAATCTGGATCAGGTGAAAATTCAATAGTGAATGTTTTTTTCTTATACAATCTTTCTGAATTCTCTTCAGTCAGACTTTGTTCCCAAATCTCCACAGAAACTGCACTGACTAAGGTGGTCAATGATTTAATCAATGTTTAATCTAAAGCTGGATACACACTTATCCAATTTGCATTCAATCTGACCGTCCTGTTGGCCCTACACTGGATAAGTTTGTAGATCACCCAACCACTTGTGTCATTCAATTTTGGCCACCTGGTAGGGTCATATAATTTGTAAAGCTGGGTAAACGCTTGTCAACCCTCTTTGGATCCAACTCCTGACCAGACTGTTTACACAATCTTACAGTAAACCAAGTTTGCCTGCGAGGGATTTGCTTACTATTGCGATAGCAATAGTAGACACATCCCTCCAATCAGGTTTCTTTAGGTGAGAAAACAAAACAAAATAAAGACCGCACTAGTTACTGAAGAAATAACGGGTGCTACCTGGTAGGTTACAAATCAAGACATCACACAAACTAGGGAACCAGCTAATCAGTACCCCAACATAAACCCGTCTTAGGTGCACACCGCTAACGCTATTTAATGGTAGTGGTCCTCAAAAATACACATAAGAGGATTGACTCAATTAAAACATAGAATTTTTATTTTGATTCCATAAAAAGTTTTTAGAAAAGACACACACTGAAGGTACAGAACGAAATATTAAAATAAACAAACATGGGCTTGCATGCAGATTGTATAAGGTGAGTAATACTTAAGAGGTTAATTAGCATAATAAGGGGAAGTTCCGTTTCAGGTCATTCATAGTCGACTATGACTACGACTATGACTCTCTTAGGTGAGAGTCAGGTTGAAAAACAAATTTGAATTTGCAAACTTTAAATTTCAGGACATTGGGCCTTATCCAGACTAACGATGGTGCACTGAGCGTTCTTATATCGTTACACTCCCCCTGACGCTCCCCCTAACACATCTTATTTACCCTAACTTCAGCCGGCGTAACACAGTGTAACTACGCTGGGATGGAGGCGTCGTAACACAAACACTGCCCTCCCAGCCTAATTACCCTACCTCCCCCCGCCTTCTTACACTAACTGCAGCATAGTGCTGTATGTCCTACAGGGAGAGGGGAGTGTATGCCCCCTGTCACTTCCCTCTCTCGTGCAGGCTTTATAGCAGCTTCCGCTGCCATAAGCCCACATTATCTCTATCGTGCGGATCAGAGGTCCGCACTACCGCTGAAACGCAGCAGTGGGAGCTTCCTCCTACACTGTACCCTTTGCATGCTTCCCCCCCTGCCTGCTTTAGCGGGCGGAGGGGAAGCACAGCCCATTTCCTATGAAATGGGCTCGGAAGGAACAAAGTTCTGTCCGAATGTTTGTACGCTAGGGTTACTATAGAAACCCTTGCGCCCTCCAGTGAAGTCAGGCCACTTACGCACCTTGCGTATGTAAGTGACCTAATGTTATTAGGTCAGGATCCAGTCCTAAGAGAGGAAAGTTGCTCCTGGACTAAACCATTTTGATTGCTGGGGAGTCATATTTCATCTGTTGCAAACTGTATTAGAGTTGAGAGGTGATGTTTCCCAACCCAAGTCTAAATAACAGGGTGATAGTAACGCTGGTCAGTATCTGTGTGCAGTAAGCAATTCAAAGATATATCCCTGCATGCAAAGAATACTATTAATTTGACTCCCCTGAAATCAACATGGTTTTGCCCAGGAGTAACTTTTCTCTATTAATTACAAGCTCCTTCTTATATCTGGATCCAGTAAAAGAAAACTTTAAAAGGATTGAGTGAATTACTCTTTTACATAGAAAAATTTGTTATGATTTTGATGCTCCTGAATATATTGAAAACTATAATACTCACCCCCCTACATTACCAAACTTAACTAATACAATGGTAGCAAACAACAGTTTTAGCACCAGTTTGACACTGCTAGAATAGTCATAAGAATAGAACCGTGACAGTCACCTTTTTGTTATAAGCGATTGTGCTGTGTGATTGTACAGAAATTCTCTATTCGAAGTTGACTAATGCCATTTGGGACAATCCACCTTCCCAATCAAAGAAACTTTGTCATGACTGGGTCTGAATGTTAGGCATTGCAGATGTGCATATGGTGGTGCTGGTGTGTGCAGCAAGAGAAAAGAGTAGGAATAAACAGTCTAGTGCTTTCTCTTTTCTACAAGTGACCAAATTTTTGGCAGGTGTATAGCTACTTTGTCTAAAGCCCTAAATGGTTTTATACATTACTATTTTAATATTTTAGATTCATGATTCTACCTACACTGATGAAGATATCTGACAAAATTTCAGCAGGCTTTATTTAGTTATATAGCATTTAGGTGTGATGTGCAACAAACCATAGCAACCAATCAGACACTTGCTTTCATTGGCTAACCTGTACAAGATGGATGAAACCTCATAGCTGACTGGTTTGTTGTGGTTCAGTCAGTGCAAATGCTGCAGCAGAAGGCAATGCTAGAAAATGAGGCTCTGTATATATTTCTGATTTGTACAGCTCATAAGAATGATGTAGAAACTAAAGAACTGGGAGAAAAAGTAGGCAGGAAAAGTGCACAAGTACTTTGACTTGTTCACACCATCTGGTTTTAATGAGCTTTACTTGCTTTAGTTTAAGCAAGAAGAGCACACCAAATATACTTTGTGTATTCAAATTATGTATATCACATTGTTGTATAATCTTGATAAAGCATAACTCTTTTTATTTAAATGTTTACATTTGTTTTCAGTGAAATGCTGGGAAACACATTAAACTTGTATTTTCATGAGTTCCATTAGTGAAAAATTATGGTAGAGAACAAATACATTAAATGTACACAAACAAACACACTGGAAATAAATAAAACTAAAGATCATGACTATTTTAATGCAATTCTATTAATGAAGGGGAAATCCCCCACAAACCCCTAGCACTATTGCATCTGTGGAGCTGTATAGTAAAAGTGCTAAGGGATTCTGGTCGGGAAATAATGGCACTTCTGTTACCACTGTAGTGTGTGGAAGGCATGGGGGACTGAGGCAGACATGTAGAAAGACACATACAGTCTGGCAGAGTCTCACTCTTTGTCCTTTCTACACATCCCATCTCCTGTTTTCCATCCCTCTACCTCCCCCCTTCCTCAATCCCCAGGGAACTGGTCACGTGATCGGGGGGCGTGGCCTGTCCTTGTCTGCAAAAAAAAAAAAAAAAAAACACATGTGGAAAAAAAAAAAAAAAAGCCATTTTGAGAGAGAGAGAGAAAAGCCAAAAAGAGAGAAAAGAGAAGAAGGGAAGAGAGAGAGACCGAGACAAAAGGAGGGGGAGACAGGGATAGGGGAGGAGAGCAGTGATAGACTGGGCTGCTAGGAGAGGGGGCCACAGAGACGGAGGGGGAGGGGAAAGGCATTTGGAGAAATAATCTTAGAGACAGGCGGACCACAGAGGGAAGCAGACCCAGCATCATCACCAGGTAAGGCTTCTGGGGGCGGACCCACCAGTGATGTCCCCATTCTGGGGGGGTGGGGGTGCCGTTTTTTGGGGTGGCTCTGCTGATCCCCTTTTTCACCTCTATGTGAATGACTAGGGATCCGCTGCCTCTCAGGTAAATATTGAAGTATCAGCAGGATGTGATTGTGTTCTGTAGCCCCCCAATATCCTCGTCTGTCATGGGGGTGGCCGAAAACACTGAGCACTCTCATGCGTCTGAGTGCTTAGCTCTTACTCCGGGGGGCTCAGCAATGGAAAACCTCCATTTGTTTTAACCCTTCTCTCCCCTGGACCGTTCTTGGAGATTGATGTGGTGGTTAAAAACCCCCAGCCTCATCTGGAAATCTCCCTGACTCTGTTTTGGTGCTGTACATTTACTGCACTTCAATTCCTTAACCATTACCTGGCGTTTGGGGTGTACAAAACACAACATCTCTTGTGTGTTTAATATAAAATGTCATAGTATTTCTCTGCTACCACATCCCTCTTATTTTGGGGTCTTCGTTTTAGTTTAGATGGGGTTGAGGGTCATGGTGGTCAGTCCTGCAGTTTTGTTAAAGAAATATTATTCATATCAATCATAAACTAATATGTGACTGCTGTATAGTCTTTAGTATCACTTATGTATCATTTATATACTTGTGCTGGTAGTGTGACTTGTCATGTGTCAGACTGTCATCTGCAGCCAGGGTAGTGACAGAGGTGCTACTATCTACATGCAGTAAACTTAATTGTTCATTAATGGAACAATGGTTATACCAGCATGGGGCTATTGTTAAGCCAATTTTCGTTTTACCACATACCAATGGTTCAAAGGCTGTAGAAACACTAATTAACATCTCTATTTACTCTGTATATCAGACCAGACTAAATAAAGTCCTTGTTTGTATGTGTATGTAAATATACACTATGCTGATGTATGATTGAATCGTTATGCCAAAACTTTTCTAAAACATAAGGTTATAGGACCTTCTTGAGTATTCTTTTTATTAACACATATTCATAGAGCACCACAAATTGTCTGCAACGCATTACAGAGAACATTAGACATTCACATAAGTCCCTTCCCTTATTGGGGCTACATTGTAAGGTCCCTAACACATGCACACATACTAGGGTACGTTTTTTTAAGTCAGCAGCCAATTAACCTACCAGTATGTTTTTGGCATGTGGGAGGAAACACATGCAGACACAGGGAGTACATACAAACTCCACTCAGATAAGGGCAGCATGGTGGCTCAGTGAGTAGTACTTGTGTCTGACAGTTCTGAGGTAATGAATTCCTGGACTAGGCCTTAGTTGTGTGGAGTTTGTATGTTCTCCCACTCCGTATGCCTATATGATAACACCATATAAATGAATGTATAGGAGTACAGAAAATGTACATGGTCAGTTTTATTTGCTTCAAATGAACATTCCTTATATTGCATAGTTATATTCAGGTTCCAATAAAATGTAAAGGTTGTTTAACTTTTTTAGATGTATTGCAATAGGGACAACCTGCATGCATCTGGTAATTATAGTTTTGGTTGTAAAATTGTTGTAAACATTTCCCTTTGTGTGCTGCATCCCTGAAAATTGCTATAATAAGTAACAAGTATTATTTTGTTTTGTCAAATATGCTTTAATTCTCATGCATATCCAATCAGTGGTGGTATGGAACCAGAAAATAATCAAAGTAATTGGAAATTTCTACTTTCTCAATGAAATCAGTGACAGTATGGTATATCACTGTATATCATCCACTTCAAGCACTGTATCAGAGTACGCCTGTCATCGAATGCTATTATTGAAAATGTCAGTGTTGAAATGGACTATACAGGTAACACACTATTTTGTGTTAACTTATTAGTCCTCTGCAGCTCCTTCAATTCCTTCCTTAATCCAAAAAACTAATGCTCCTCCCGTACCTAAACAATATGGACCTGCTTCACACTTTAGAGTGAGTTAGGTGTGTGCAGATGCCACCTAACTCACTCTTCCATCCCCTGATCCGCCTCCCATTTTTAGGTACGTTATGGCACTTACTAGTGCCATAGGGCTACCTTATGTGTCCGTGCAATGTCCGTACAGGCATTGTACCTCTCCTCTCCCTCTCGCCTTACCCAGCTAATCTAAATACCTCCCCCCTTCCATTTCTACCTAAAAACGCCCGAGGCGGCATAACGCCGCCTGTTTCTATGGAAATCGCTGCGTGCGATCTTTAAAAACCGCACCTACGCTATCTACGTGCCGATCAGCTATGTAGCT
>WWET01000025.1:511892-524229 GCA_011038615.1 Limnodynastes dumerilii
ATACACACACGTACACATACACACACACACACACACACACATATATATATAGTGTGTGTGTGTAATATTGCCAGAAGGTTTTATCTATCTGATTGAAGTGCTGGTTCTGGTCCTTGTTGTTCTTGATGAAGGGTATAATAATGTCCATGTTCTGGGCTAAAATCCATTTTAGATGATATAGCTGCACAAGCTAAACTTGTCTCTGTTTGCAGTCTTCAACACATATACTGTACATATAGGCCCTTATTCACACCTAATAAGCCGCTGCTTCTTGGGTGCATATATTTAAGTTTTGCAATACCGTGCATGCGTAGCAGTGTAATTACGGTGGACCTGGTAACGTGGATTCATTACGTAGTTTAGAAGTAAAAGAGGTGCAGCCTCCGGGGGAACCTAGGAGAAGTGGGCGGTTGAGGCATTTAGATTAGGGAGGGAGGGAGGGCATAGCAACGTCTGTGCGGATTTTCTCTCCTTAGTAGGTAAGATAAGTTAGCCTATGGTACTCGTAAGTGCCAACAGGCACCTAAAAATGGGGAGGGGAATGAAGAAGCAGGTGTGGATACCCCTACGGATCACACACTTAAGTGTGAATCCTGTTCATAGTGATTGTATAAATATAGTAACTCAAAATAGTCATGCTGTGTATATAACGTCTTTTGTATTGTTAACCCCACTCTGTTCCTGGCTTTGCCATACAATTGTGTCTAATTACCCTACTCTCCCTCTCCTTTATTTTCCAGACTCCCTCCCCACACCCCCTCCCCTGCTGCACAATGCATCGGACCATGCGGATCAAAATGACGGAGCTCAATCCACACCTTATGTGTGCTCTGTGCGGAGGGTACTTTATTGACGCTGCCACCATTGTAGAGTGTCTGCATTCCTGTGAGTTTACTATGGATTTTTCTTTTTAGAAACTTGCATTATTTCTAAATAACATCCACAAAATTGTATTTTTTATTTTTATTTCAACTTGAATTACTAGTGAAGCCTTTTATAGCATAACATTTGAGAATGATCAGTGCTGCATTAACATTCCAGTTACCTTATTGACCATGATCATTTTATAACAGCTATTCAGCTGTTCTACTTGTATGGAATTTGGCAACCCTGACCTTGTCTTTCCTAATTACATCAGTCTGCGCACACCCAGATACCCCCTACTGAATCTTCAACTTGCCTATCACTTTCTGTATTCCAACAGTCTGCAAGACTTGTATCCTGCGCTACTTAGAAGCTCACAAATTCTGCCCCATGTGTGACTCTCAGGTGCACAAAGGACGGCCCCTTCTTAGCATCAGGTGAGCGTTGAAGGAGCTGTGGCAAGAACTTGGGGCCATGATGCTAGAGAAGCTTTTCTGCAGTCATACTTGATCTGTAACACCCCTTATAGATTTCTTTCTTATACATAATATTTAGTCATTGTGCATACGTTAATGTTATTTAGACTGCACTGGATGATAAAATAAGCTGGTTTGTTTGCTACATTGCAATTTTTTCCACAGCTGCACATATATTTCTTGTATGGACTGTCTTATATGAATAGTTATCTGCACTTATTGGAAAGTCATCTAAAACAATCTCCTTAAAATCAACCTTAATGCAAATGACCGTCTCCTGTTGTCAGCAGTTATACATGCTGTGGACCAGTGCCTTTTCCATAAAACCTCTTCTAGCAGGGAATTCTTTTGATCGGAATGAAAAAAATTAAAATACTTTTTGTTTGGATTTTGAATATTAAAAATATGTTCATTTCCCTGTTTAGGTCAGACAAAACGTTGCAGGATATTGTATATAAGCTTGTTCCAGGACTCTTCAGAGGTGAGTAGATGTGTAGTTGTTTTTGTATAACCCTAGTTTTATTTCTTCCTACTAAGCTTTTGTTTGGGTTTTGTATATTCACAATTGGTTTGATAGTTTTAGTCATTTATTGTATTAGATTCCCCATTTTTTTATTTAAAGATCATATAGTGTTGAGTAACTGCAATTACAAAAAATGTGCATATCCAGTTTTTAAATATATGCTTGGAAAGCACAGGAGTTTGTAACATAGCATGCCTGCTGTGACCAAAGCACTGCTTTTTTTTGGTAAGTTATGACGATCAGTAAATCTGAATCACAGAGAAGCGAGGCTAGTATGGCTTGTGCCCACAATTTTCATCCACATAGAAAAATGAGGAACTGGATTCAGATTTTCCAGATAAGAGAGAAACAGTTTGCTGAATTTCATGGGGAGTCAAAAAATATTGTTCTGTGTGTGCAGGGAGAATACCTTGCTTTTGCATATCACACACAGGTACTATTAAACTGTTATTTAGACTTGGGCTAGGAAATATCACCTTTTAACTACAACAACTTTTAATACAGTTTGCAACAAATGAAATGTGGTTGCCCTTCCAAATGAACATGGTTTTTGCACAGGTGTAATTTTACACCTATTTTGCTCTTATTTTAAAATTCTGGTTCAGGAATATTAAGATTGTATAAAGGTGCATTTATAGAATATCCCTGATTTAGCAGAAGGTTGCATAGCATTTTCTTCCTGAAAAAGTGGAGCCATTTTGTGTGTGCTAAACCTGTACTAAATTTCAGCTAATTCACTAGAAGCAAGTGACATCGTAATGTCATATTCGACACTGAGTTACTGAATTTTCATTAATAATACTTTAGCTACAAAATGGCTGCCTCCACTATGTGTACATGGCAGTTACTTTATATATAAAATAATCTAATACAGTATATATAATTTTAGGTTTTTCTTCAGCTAAAAACAAATAACTAACCTATTTGCCTCATACTACAATGCTTAAATCCCTACTACAAGATCATCCAGAAACTTCTGCAGATTGCAATATATAAAAGTAATGTTGGTTTTCTATTGATGAAGCGCTCTATTTCTGAATGCTTTACAGTGGATATGTAGAGAGGTTGTTAATGTTGACACTGGCAGTTTTATTTAGATAAGAGCATTAATTTGTAGACCTATGTCAAGTAAATCTAAACATTTTACGTTTTGTCTGATCAACAGATGAGATGAAGCGACGAAGGGATTTCTATGCCTCTTACGCACGTACAGATGGTGAGAGATTCCCATTTACTTCTTACACAGTATACAGCCAATACAAGGTTATCGATGATCACAACTGCTTTTCTCATGTAACTAGTGTGGATGTGAAATGTCTTACAGCTAATAGTGGCTCCAGCACTGAGCAAGGAGAAAAAGTAACAGAGAGTGGAGAGGTTCTGGTACACGAGGAGGAGAATATCAGTCTGTCCATTCAGTTCTCAGAAGATGCCCGGTAGGAAGTTATGGGTGGTGGACCTTTCGTTGAAATCATTTTGTGTCTCAATCAATGATGTGTTGATTTTAAATGTATGTGTTTTGATTTTGGTTTTTCAGGGATGAAACACAGGATTCAATGGAAAGTGAAGACTTGGAGAAGGTAAATCGATACACTCGGTGCATTTAATGTCTGACTTTCCTTAGCATTACTGTGTTCATATCATATGCATTAATACATAACCAGAATAAGACTTTTTGCCTCTATTCTGACAGAGGAATAGTCTTCGGTTCCTGCGCTGTCCAGCAGCCATGACCATCATGCATTTGGCTAAGTTCTTACGAAACAAGATGGACGTTCCAAGCAAGTACAAGGTATTATGACTAGAAATTAAACTTGTTCACAGAAGGACTGGATTTCTTCCATAAGGACCTATTGCTTTACTATAACCTGCTATTACTGTAGAATGTTATGCATTCCTCTGCATTGTCCGTTTAATACTTGATGGCTAAATTAGTATTTTACTCAACTAGTATATACTATGGCTTCGTTCTGGAAGCATGTTCATAATGGTAGTGGGATTGTCTATATTTAGCAGGGATTAAATTGTACCATTAAGATGAGGTCCAGTAGGTAACGCGTTGTCAAGTCATCTTGTTTAAAAATGAACACAAAGAAAGCCATTGAATACCACCCAATGATAATCCTTTGTTTATTGCAGGTGGAGATTCTGTATGAGGAGGAGCCACTGAAGGATTACTACACACTAATGGACATTGCTTACATATATCCTTGGGGACGTGTAGGTGTTCTCACTACTTATACAGTTACAACCATTGCATCTTTTTTTAGAGACCTGTTTTATAATCAATGTTAAACAAACGTTTACTTAGCTTAACTGTTAAAGAGGACACATGTTCCACTCAAGCATGAATTATTGCCTACAGTGGCAAAACTTGCATTTACAAATGAAAGTAACTGGACCAGATCCAGAATTGCTAGCGCAAACGGACTTACGCCAGTGGCTTGCCTTCATACCGCACGTGCACAGTACAAGGACTTTTGCATTTGAACACAACCGACCGATGTTTACTAATGCGGGGCGGGCTCACTCACCATGTGTACTTGATACGCATTGTGGGTGGAATCCGGAATGCTAATTGTACAGTAAGGGCTTCGGTATGCCCATACATATGATGCAGCCCTTTCATGTGCGAAGACTTAAGGTAGAACCACACCGCAATACACTCTTAAATCTGGATCTGGCCCAGTGCTCTGAATGAGGTTTTTTTGGCTACACTAGTGGTTCCCAAATTTTTTCGGTTAGAGGCACCCTTAAGGCCCCAAGTTAAAATATTTACTGAACAGTCTCGTTTTTGTTTTGTTTTTTAAGTAGTTGGGTCAAAACTACCTAACAAATGAGCAAGTGCACTAGTATTGCCAAGTGTAAAACATTAAAAAATTATATATTTTCTAAAGACTTTTTGTGCCTTCTGCTTTCATTTACCTTGGCTCCTGGTTTATAAAGCTGGAAAATTCATGTTAGTGTAGCTCGGCTCCCTCCTGTCATTACCTAGCAAACCCCTGGGAGACTTGGTGGTCTTTTAAGGAATATTTCAACTTTTAGTGAGGAAAATCACTTGTCTTTGACAAATCCATAGAGAAGAGAGATTGGCTGCATGTTTTCTGGGTGACTTCCTTTACTAAGGTGCTGGCACGGCAGAAATGCTGTACACATCTATACATAGATTAGTCATTGGCTGGACAGACAAGTAGCGTTATGATAAATCATACAGCTCTCACTTTTGTTTCCTGGTACCCACGTCCACTTTCATTAATGTGTTCTGGGCCTCTTTGTCACTTAGTAAGGAAAATTCAGCTAGTTGAGTATTGCAATATGCAACAAAGACACAGACATTTGTAGTAAGGGGGGCTC
Source organism: Limnodynastes dumerilii (assembly GCA_011038615.1). Lineage (NCBI taxonomy): Eukaryota > Metazoa > Chordata > Amphibia > Anura > Limnodynastidae > Limnodynastes > Limnodynastes dumerilii. Next base: position 517,110 of record WWET01000025.1, read on the forward strand.
ACAAGATTGATGTATGTGGTTGTCAGAATGTTTCAGTGGCTCATAATATTGGTTTGTAATCGCAAAACGTATTTTCTCTTTATCCGTCAGACTGGCCCTCTCCCTCTCAAGTATCGAGTACAGCCAACCTGTAAGAGGTTACGATTCAGCCGTCCAAGAAGCCTACAGGAGCCAGCTCGAGGAGGCACATCAGAAGGAGATTCAACCAGTGACAAGGCCAGCAGTCCAGCGCCAGTGCCCTCCACTTCCTCCTCCCTCCCCAGCCCTGCAACTCCCTGCCAGGGCTCTCCAAACCCGAACACAGAACTACCCCCTGCATCTGCCCTTCTGAATGGGCATTCCGCCAGCCGAGGGCGTAAAGTTACACTCAATGGGGTTCCTGGGCCACCCCTCACCTGAAAAATGTGTTTATCCAGAGCCTTTTATACATATGTATATAGGAAAAAAGGACTTTTTTTATTTTCTATGGACAAAATAAGAGTAATTTAATCCCTCCTTATACCCAAGTTTTTTTGTAATGTTTCTTATTATAATTTATAATAGGGTAGGGAGAGAGAGCACATTCTTGATTGAATGCAGCCTCTCCCTATCTACCCAAATACATTTTATTGTTCCGTCTTCTTACAAATTCGCAAGAATCTCAACTGGATCTTTCCATCCATGAGAGGTCTTTCTACACAGTGGTTAAGTTATTTTAAACGTTTGGACTTTGAAAGACAGGACTAGGCATTACTATGACCTGAGGTCTTGTTTATTGCGGGCCACTTACGTACAGTGTGAACTCCAGGGGGCTTCGTTTTGTTACTCTACTGAATGTATATTCTACAAAGGCCTTCCATTACAGGATCTGTTGGTCATCACAATAATATGGCACAAAAGGCCTCCTCCCATTTTTCATACTGCCAAACATTTTGTGTCCATGGTGGGGGTGGGATTTAGGGTTGTGCGGTGTCTCTTTCTGTGATCATGAATAAAGACATACAAACTTGTTTGCTTTTTATTTTGCCCCAATTATGGTCGATCAAAGCCATTTTATCAGCTGTTGTAGCTGTTACTATTTAAAATATTTAAATAAGAAAAATGGTGTTTTCCCTCCAGCAAAGTACAGCGCCTCATTTCTGTGAGGTAAAATTGCTTTCGTTTTTTTTATTATCATTTAATTTGACAGCTCCAACAAAGGGTAAATCCAGTAAGGAAAGAGCAAGAAATATAAAATTTGTCTAAAATAATTCATTCATTGATTATCTGTCAAAACTGGAATTTACATATGTGAAAGGATGGTAATATGAATCATTAAATGTTTCTCCCCATAAAAAATGATGGGTACACACTTATCCAATTCCCATCCAATCTAACCTCTGACCATACAGCTGGACAGATACTGGAAAAGTGTGAACTACTTAAATCAGATATTCTGAATTAAGAAACTGGGTATCCATGTTCAGCATGCAATGCTATTCCATGCAATAGATGGCTACAAAACAGAGTTAAAATTGGAATGGGATTCAAACTAATATACTGTAGGACAGCAAACCAAAGAGATTACTTGAAGAAAAAAAAAAACATGCCTCCATTTCAGTAGTTCCAGAGCTGGATTTTCTTAATATGTGATAGAGAAACTCATGCAGAAGTATAACATTTTGTCTTGCTGTTTATTATGGAGTGGATAGAAACAGAATGGGAAAGTAGATAATACCCATGCAGAGCTCATCTAGTCTGCCTGTTCCACACACTCTCCCCATTTCTTCAAACTACCATTGTACCCACCACCCTCCAGTTATTATAATACAGATAACACTTGTCACTCACAATTTCCCTATGTCGCACACACAATAGATGCATAAGGATCTGCAATCGTAAACCCGCAGCATCCCCCTCATATGGTACGAAAAGAATGCAGCACTCATTGCAAAATGATGGATAGACATGGTAGAAATGCAAACACAAATTTACATACCGAATAATACATCACCTTGGGGCTTGATCAGGATAAGTGTTTTGGAAGAATCTGGAAATGTTGCTTTGTAAACATGATGTAGGCATGTATCATAGCCAATGTTACAGACACCTAGATACCAGTTATGGTCATTACAGCAACAATCCCAAATTCAACAATAACACCTCCCAACACCATGCTGTCAGCTGTATCATTGGCAAAAGTGTTTTAAATATGAAAAATGTCTTGTTGGCGGGGTACCATATTGTCAGCTATATGATCGCCATAGTATCTTTTCATGCGACATAAATATTGACATCCATTTAAGAAAATTACTCCTTACATTTTTTTTTTTGCTCCTTTTCCACTGCCCTCCTCTGTCTGCCCCTCTGCTTTACCTCATATTCTGTACCTCTGTTTGGTGTTCCTATATGCACCTCGACTCTCTCTTTACCTCACCTCTCTTCTTCCTCTCCTGTGATCACCATTAGAGATCTGCCCTGCTGGTTGACCTGGATTGAAGGTAAGTAATATTCGCTTTAGTAGTTAGGGTTAAGATTAGTAACTAGTATTAGAGTTTGTATTATTGGAATACTGAACACAGTAAGGGTCAGCATTACATTATTCTATCTGACAGGTGTCAAGTTAATGACTCAGATAATGGAAAGCTAATTCGCCTTGTTTGCATTTTAATGCTGCCAGGTTAACTGTTCGGGACTGCATATCACAACCCTTTATACATCTGTTGTGTATAAAATGAATATCAAGCAAATGGATAACAGTGACACCCTGTAAACAGCAGACACACTACTACATTTTCAGAGCAGTTTCCTGCTAGACTTGGGACATTAGATCTGATTTTGTTGTGTCTGACAGCTCAAAGCAATATAGCTGATTAGAGACGGCACGAACTCTGGTCAAAATTTCAGCATTCAAGTTTCAAAGAAATTGTGAAAAAAAGATGTCCAATGGTCTAATAAAACATTACATTTTCTTCATGTAATAATATAAAGATTTATTTATTTATTTTCATTTTATGTCTGCAATAATTATATTATTTGAAATTGACTATATGCTACATTAAGGACAACATATATCACAAGTATATTAAACAGAAAATACAGATCAAGTTGTGGCACTTTCTCTGCAATAGTTACACAGAAACACACATTAATTAATCAGATCAAAGTGTCCAGTGTTATATCTGTGTCTGCTGCATCATATAGTAAGTACATTGTATACACCCAGACAGAGGCACTTCTGGGTTAAAGCACAGTAATCATTGTTTAGGCTCCAGAGTGGCATTTTGGACATGGCTTTGCTTGTGCGTTCCATCACAATATGGTGCCCTTTTCGTTTGTTTGCATCCACAGAGCCACATTTCTTTATCTTCTGATGGTGTGAAACGCACTGGTGAGAGACCAGGGGCTGCCTTCAGATGGGAACCATCACAGAAAGGCTGGAGGTTAGGGAAACAAAGGGCAGGGTTATTAAGGATTCCTATAGAGGCTACATACAGTAAGGATGAATACACAAACAGTTCATGTGGGAATGCACAAGTGATTCCTCAGTAATACTTAAAACATATCAATTTTATTCATATTTAGCTAAAATATTCTGGAGACAATGTACATGTACAGACATTGAGTGGTATATAGTGCCAAGCAGTGGTATGCTTCTTATCCTAGCTTACAAAGATACTGCCAGTCTATGATTTGCCACATGCAAGTGTGTGTGTGTAATTAGAAATAAAGTCAGGAAAAGAGGCATGTAATGGAGATAAACAGTACTTTAAATGTGGACAGAAGCATAAGACTGTGCCCTTGAAATGAGGCATCAACCAGCTAATTGTGCCACTGAAATATTTAAGCTTTTACCTTTATTGTAAATAGACTAAAACATGCCCACCTTCCGAATACCTTTCAATAATAAGTAATCAGAGTGTGTGTTAGATAGGCTTCCACATTTAGCAATCATTATACTTTTAGGGTTAGTACTGTATGTCAGTGAGCCTATCCTATGCAATTTACTCCGTTCCATTGAGAACAGTGGGTAAGATCATAGTATGTACATTATCAGTTTAAAAAGTATTAAGTGTAAGATCTCAAGTTACACTGTCACAGCTATAGCTATCTACACCATGGTATCAATATAAAAGTGTGGTCACCGATCTCAGCCCACCTATAGGTTATAGAGACTGTACCTATAGCTATTAAACACGAAAAGAAGGATATGGGCAAGATGAACTACATGCTGTATACAGTATATACACTCCACTATTAGAGTGATCTTAATGAAGTGAATAAATTAGAATGTAAATAATTACCTAAATACAATAATACATCAATATCAGGGATAATGGGTCCACAAAAAGGGTCTGGTGCAAATACTAAAGATGAAGTTGATAGTTGTTTTGGCCAAACAGAACTTTATTAAATAATAGCTAATATACGTATAAGCACCATACACAGCACACTTACTTGCTTCTTACTGTGCCCACAGCTACACCATGGATATAGTTTTCCTGCCTTTAATTCCACTTTGAAAGGGTGTTTGGCTGCAATGACTGGAGTAGGCTGTGCTGTGCTGCATGCCTATGGAAAGAGAAGAATTACAGTTTACCGAATAACAGCACTGCATTGTAGTGAAAAAGTAAAAAGGAATTCAACCTTTGGTGTTTATTTCTATTTCTTAATCAGTGCGCTTGGCTAAGCCCCATAAGTGGGAGGGGAGTGTTCTCACCTTACACTTATGCAAGTTAGCAGACCTCTGCAGCCAAAGGTCTGTACACGAGTCCCTATTAAATCTGGATCCAGTCCCAAGATACCAAAATGTCAAACTTAAAGGACTAATGTTTGAATTGAGGTGTTGACACAAATTATTACTATTACTCAGGGCCAGATTAAGGCAAAGTTATGCCCAAGCACAACCAACAATATTCTTTTCCATTGCTTATCAGACAGACATTAATACTTAATAAGTGCTGAATGTGAAATAAGAATCAAAACATAGAAAGTGGCGGCAGATAAGAGCCACATAGCCCATTCAGTCTGCCAGGGCTTTTTTATTTAGAGAATTATAACTATAATGACCCTAGACCCTATTTGACCCTCAATTTATACCCCTTTCACATTACCACCAAATACCCAGGATTTTCATCAAAAACCCGGCATTTTGCAAAAACCCGGGTTTTTGGTGGTAATGTGAAACCACCACTTCTGGGAGACCCGGGTCGAGAGACCCGGGACTTCAACACGGGAAAAAAGAAGGGTTTTTCCCGTGTTCAATCCGGGAAGGGTGGGTTCTTAAAATGCGGCCAGTTTCTTTTGAACACAGGTTTTTCTTTCTGGAACCTGATTGGATGCTTATCTTGGCGCTGGCGATCAAAAGCCAATCAAAGCCACTATCTGGAATGATTGACACTTTACTTTAAAGGCAGACCCGGGTTATTTGGTGGTAATGTGAAAAGGACAGACCCGGGAAATTCCCGGGTTTTTGGGTGGACTTATAACGCGGTTTTGAAAATGACACGGCAATGCTGCCAGAAAAAACCCGGGTACAAAATACCGGGTTTTACAAAGGTGGTGATGTGAAAGCGGTATTAGTTTGAGATTTCAGATATCCTTATATTTATCCCAAGTATTTTTAAACTGTTCTACTGTGCTAGCCTCAACCACCTCAGAAAGGAGACTATTCCATTTATCAACTATGATTACTGATCCCAGCAAGGGGTGTCCCGATAAACGGGCCGATTTCCTGCCAGCGAAATGTCCCGTTATCAGCACCATACACCACTACTGCTGGAACTGATAATCCTAGCAGAAGAGGAAAGCACTTAAAGAATAGGGAGCCATTCAGCAAGCCTATTAGCCTTCTTAAATTATTAGGCACTAGTGCCTGATTTAAATCAAACATGCTAATAGAGGAAATAATCGTACCAGAGCATTTCTGATGCTTAATTTGGCATTTTAAAAATCGATCATGTCCACTAACTAGAGCGATAATTTGCCCAATCACCCAATAATGGATGATCGGGCCAATAACCGCTCCAGCGTATGGCCAGCTTAACATAGGTAAGTATATACCAATGACCTATAAAATGGCTTTACTATTTCTCACTTTCTGCTACTACTTCTTCCTCAAGTAAAAGCAGGCATCTGACTTGCCTTTCTCATTGCTTGGCTACCTTAAAGTCACAACATTGTGACTCCTTGATCCCTTCTTCAGTAGTTTTGATTGTAGCTAATTATATAATGCATTTTTGGTGTTTTGCATCTCAGACTCAAGAATTTGCTGTTTTTGGCATTAAATTGCAGATGCCACACACTGACAATTCCTTTAGTCTAGTTAGATCATCACACATTTGGTTATCCCTCCTGGTTTGTCTACTCAGTTATGTGGCTTTGTGCCATATGCAAAAGACATTTTCCTCTCAATACCAGAGGTAATATCACCAATAAAGATATTAAATAGCACTGATCAAAATACAGAATCCCGAGAAACTCCACTCGTTACTATCACCAGAAGGGATTCCATTTACTTAAACCCTTTGTGGTCTATCCTGTAACCAAGATTGTATTTAGGCAACTATCTATAAATCTAAACCCAAAGCTTCAAGCTTAAGTTTGCAATGTGCACATGTAAAAACCTTACTGAAATCTAGATAAGCTATGTCTACAGCTCCCCCCTTGATCTACTACTACTTAAATAAGCTTTGTTTAAAATGATCTCCCTCAAGTGAATCCATGCAGCTTGAGATCTCGGAAACCAGGCTAAAACTAGGGATGTGCAATAGGGCCGCCCGCAAAGACAAAGTGAGGCACCATTAAGTTAATTTTTAAAGTTAAACTAGTTACTAATTCAAGGTTGGGGGCACCATTTATCCTTTTTTGCCCTGGCACTAACATTTCTAGCTATGGCTTTGCTCGTAAATTACTAGATTTAATAGATGCAATTTGTTTACTAACCTGAGTCAGTATTGGAGCATCTACTACAAAATTATGCACTAATGGTGGTTGATTTAAGAAACCATAATTTTTGTGTGACGGTGGATATATATCTGGGATCAGCAACTGCCAGAGGGTGTTGGTCCTCAGCAACTATTTTGAAGGTTGCCAGGAGAGCCTCCATCAGCCTCCAATAATCAGTCTGATCAACAACACCCCCCCCCCCCCCCAAACAAAA
>WWET01000025.1:535544-550174 GCA_011038615.1 Limnodynastes dumerilii
AGATGTTGGAATCCCGAATCATCACGATACCAAAACCTGGGAAGGACCCCTCCTCCTGTAGAAATGACCGGCCCATAGCCCTTTTAAATTGTGATTTGAAAATTTATTCCAAACTTCTTGCTAACCGCATAAACCCTTTTCTCCCAAGACTCATCCAACACGACCAGGTTGGCTTTGTTCCTTAGAGACAGGCATCGGACAACACTAGGAGAGTTCTTAATCTAATTGAACTGCTCTCACGCTCAGAGGACCAATGTGTTCTTTTGTCCCTGGACGCGGAGAAAGCCTTTTGGCAGGTTACACTGGCTTTTCATGTGAGACACCTTGCTCAAATTTGGATTTAGAGGTCAAATATTACACTCTATAATGTCCCTCTATAGCTACCCGTGCTACAGTTTTAAGTAATGGCTTTCTCTCAAATTACTTTCCCATCTCTAACGGCACCCTTCAGGGGTGTCCCATGTCACCCCTCATTTTTGCAATGGCAATTGAACCTTTAGCAACAATTATCCACTCTTCCCCGGGTTTTCCTGGAATTCGTTGGTACTATATCTCATAAACTGTGTTTATTTGCGGATTACATTCTGTTGTTCGCGACTAGACCAGACACCTCTTTATCCGTGCTCCAGTCCCTCCTCGATAACTGAAGCATCCTACTATAAGTTGAATACTACTAAATCAGATGCTCCCCCAATCAATGTTCCACCTCCCTTATTGAATAAATTGCAGCACAACTTCCATTATAATTGGCAGCCAAAACAGATTAAGTATTTGGGCATAATTATACCCACACATATTTCTAATATATTTGAATGTAATGCCTCCACCCCTCTCTTGCTTCACCTATCTACTTTGGCCAAATCCTGGGTAAATTTTGAAATTTCATGGCTGGGTCGGATTGCGGCTTATAAAATTATGCTTCTTCCAAAAATGATGTATCTGTTTCAAACGATCCCATATCAATGGTCCAAATATTATTTATTAAAGTGTCAAGCTCTTATGTCTGCTTTTATATGGAAACACAAATCACCTAAAATGTCGCACTCCAAGATGATTTTGCCGAAACACCTGGGGGGAATAGCACTTCTCATATTATTAAATATCAGGAGGCAAGCATGCTTTCTCAACTTCAAGACTGGGTATGTAGTTCTCACCCTAAATCCTGGACTGATCTAGAAGAGTGTTGTATTCAGAATTTCCCCTGGAGGATGCTCTCTGGACTCCTAACGATCTCCGCCCTCCAGACCCCTTTATGCTATCCTTTGCATGGGACTCTTTGGCTTTCTGGGACTCCTTTACACGGGACTCTTTGGCTCTCTGGTACCGTGTCCTTGCCCAGGTTTTAAAGGAAATATTAATTCTTCCCACTAACAATATCTCTATTACTGCTATTGCTAAAATGATCCCTGGGTGGTCTGCGAAGTCCTGGAAGGACAAAGGAATAGTGGCTCTTTCAGATATTATGCTGGGGAATACTTTACTGCCTTTCTCCACTATTCAAGGTAAATTCAATATCCCCTTCTCTGATTTTTATAAATATTTGCAGCTGGGTCATTGGATCAGATCTGGTTCTAAAAAGCTGGGGACACTCCAACCACCTCCAGAACCGTTCTCCACTAGACTTAAACCGGTTGGTGGTAAAAGGGCAGTGTCGTTCTGGTATCAGCAATTGATTTGTCTGAGTGAGCAGGGCAAGTCCAGGACTCAGTTAACCTGGGAGGCTGATTTGTGTACTAACCTTCCACTGGATAGCTAGAGGAAAACTTTTTACTACTACGTTCAAAATGTCCAAATGTATCGATCATGCGGAAATGCACATTAAACTCCTAAATAGAATGTACCTTACCCCAGATAAGCTGCATTAGATCTGGCCCACTCAATCTAAATTCTGTTGGAGGGGATGTGATTGCTCCGGGGATACCTATCACATATTTTGGACCTGTCCTGCCATTCGCCCTCTTTGGAATGCTATTTTTGATTTAGCTAACAAGGTCTTACGCCTTGATTTGACTCCCTCTCCAGAGGTGGGCCTCCAACATCTCTACCCATCAGCAGTCCCCTCCCATAGCCGCTATGTCCTAGGTCATATTATGATAGCTACTCGAGCAGCCATTGCACAAAACTGGAAATCCCCCGACCCCCATTCTTTAGCGAAAATTGTCTCCAAAGTTCATTTTAGCTTTCTGATGAAAACAGAGGGCATACCTTACTCTATGGCTACTACATCCCCTACCGTAAAGTGGTTTGTTGGGCGAGAATATGAATCATCGACTGAGGGTACAGGCCTCCTTACAGATCCTTTGCAGTTTAGTCTCAATGAACAGCCAGATAATGCATAAAATCTGTTGGGAATAGACTCCATGTGCTCCTCACAGTATATTAATGTTTCAATATATCTCTTGTAAAATTCCAGTGCTGATTCATGTGTACCAAGTATTTGCTCTTGTGTTATATGGCAATTTGTATAATGTACCCTCCCTTTACCCCCCCCCTATGAAAATTGCAAAACTTTCATGAAAAATTATTGATGGAAAAAATAAACCGGTAATCCATTTTTTTTCCCATTTAGTTTTATTTCATCTTAGTACCGTATTTCCCCATGTATAAGACGCACCTTTTATAGACCAAAAATAAGTCTAAAAACCAGGTGCGTCTTATACAGGGGATGTAAGGCTGAACTTACCTTTTCAGTCCCTCCGGCAGTTTCAGGCTCTGTGCGAAGTCCTGGAAGGACAAAGGAATAGTGGCTTTTTCAGATATTATGCTGGGGAATACTTTACTACCTTTCTCCACTATACAAGGTAAATTCAATATCCCCTCCTGATTTTTATAAATATATGCAGCTGGGTCATTGTATCAGATCTGGTTCTAAAAAGCCGGGGACACTCCAACCACCTCCAGAACCGTTCTCCACTAGACTTAAATCGGTTGGTGGTAAAAGGGCAGTGTCGTTCTGGTATCAGCAATTGATTTGTCCGAGTGAGCAGGGCAAGTCCAGGACTCAGTTAGCCTGGGAAGCTGATTTGTGTACTAACCTTCCACTGGATAGCTGGAGGAAAATTTTTTACTACTATGTTCAAAATGTCCAAATGTATCAATCATGTGGAAATGCACATTAAACTCACCTAAAACCTAAATAGAATGTACCTTACCCCAGATAAGCTGAATTGGATCTGGCCCAATCAATCTAAATTCTGTTGGAGGGGATGTGATTGCTCTATGGCTACTACATCCCCTGCCGTAAAGTGGTTTGTTTGGCGAGAATATGAATCATCGACTGAGGGTACAGGCTTCCTTCCACCCCAAGGTGGCACAGATCCTTTGCAGTTTAGTCTCAATGAACAGCCAGATGATGCATAAAATCTGTTGGGAATAGACTCCATGTGCTCCTTACAGTATATTAATGTTTCAATATATCTCTTGTAAAATTCCAGTGCTGATTCATGTGTACCAAGTATTTGCTCTTGTGTTATATGGCAATTTCTATAATGTACCCTCCCTTTACCCCCCCTATGAAAATTGCAAAAACTTTCATTAAAAATTATTGATGGAAAAAAATACGGTAAGCCATTTTTTTTCCCATTTAGTTTCATTTCATCTTAGTAAGTTCTTCTGATGGAATTAAACTGTAGTGTGTTGTATGCAATGCAGACAGTAAGTCTGCAGACAGTAAGTTTGTATAGTGTTCCATAGTTTGGAGTGCTATACAAATAAATGTCAAAAACAATAATCACCAGATAAATCCTGTTAAGTATCATTATATTTTTCTGTTCATTTTCATTGACCTCAATATTATTTAGAAGATTTTATGGTGATGATTAATGACAAAAACAAGCTTAACAAGGTAAAGCAAAACAGATATTTTATTTAAACAATTAAAGAAGAAACAGTCTGCCATTTATACCTGCAGGGATGGACAAGGATAGACACCAAAATATTTACAGATCCCATGAGGTAATCACATGAGTACTAATAGAACAAAAAATAAACAAAAAACAAAACATCTTAAAGAAAGTTATCCACCATTGCCACATTTTATTACTCAATAAGAATGAATAAAAATACATATTATAAATTAGCTACAATTTAGAAAAGTTAAAATTTAACAAGGTGTGCATAAGCTGTATTCATTTCAAAGATTTGGATTTTCCCCAAAGATGCACAAAATGTTATCAGAACCAGTGCTGTATTCAGGCATTGCAATACACACAATATTGGTTCAAATGAATTCTAAATAATAAAACGACTATCAACTTCTAAGCTTGAATGCCGTTGTGTTTTCTTTAAGTGCAAATTAAAGTGGACACGTCACCTACACAAAGTGGAGGTAGCCATTTATTATATATTTTTCTCATTGGTTCACCTCACAAAATGGCTGCCTTTACTGTGTTTAGGTGATAGTGCAGTTATCCAGCTTAATGTTTTCCCAACCCAGCAAAAAGAGCAGTTTTCTGTACTCACAAAACAATGCTGTACAACACTAACATACAACAAATCCTGTCTTGCTTAGATATCAGAAAATGTGTAAGTCTGAACATCAACAAAAAATAAATGAATGCAAATATATGAATGTTAAAATAATTCCACGAGAGTCCAAAAATGAGCAGAAATGTACAGACCATTGTGATTGTATCTAAGAAATGTTTCTGACTATAAAACTGTAAAGACAAATGTTTAAGTTATGTTTAAAAACATTGATAATCTCTTTTACATATAAAATTATGTGTACACCATAAACAGCATACACTGACTTTCTTTTTAACAGTCTTCTTATGCTCCAGCATTTTCTATGGATTCCATAATCCAGAGGGCCTGACACACTCCCGTTACATTGGTCCACAATACTTACTATGGGCACACACAAACACATATCAGATTATGGCCACAAATATTGCCTACCTTGTATTCTTTTTTTCTTATTATGCATATTTTTGGGAAATGAAAAATAATTTTGGTTTCTACTTTTCTCTGTTTTAAATATAGTTACCAAAAACTAAATTTCAAGCAGGCATCTGAACTTGTCTGTGGGAGATTACAGGTTTTCCGAATATAAATCACCCATTAAAACTGTTTGAATAAAGGTGAAATAAAGCAGAGGATTGTCTGAGGAGAACAGAGAGTGAAAAATTGCAACAGACTGGAGCCGCATGTATTCTAAACTCATACGGAATTATGCTCCGAGGACTCCACCTTAATATGTCCACACCTTCCCTAAGGGGGCAGTGTGGTAATGTGAATTGTACATTCAGGCTGAAGTCCTTATGTACATCCCCCCCCTGCCCAAAGAGTGAAAACCAACAAATATTGTTATTTCTATAGAACTAAGCCTAGAGGAAAATGTAATAAAATAAATAAATAGCAAGGACGTTAATATTTTTGGCCATGATTATATAAAATAATTTTGCTGATATTGCACATTATAAATTTCTGTATTATATTCTTTATGGATAAATGGACCACAACAATTTAAGGGGGTCTTTTAAAAGTATAGCTTATTGTTTGGATTCTTTTTCTTTCCTAGTATTTTCCAGAGATACACTCTATTACTATATCTTATATTTAATTTTAACATTTTGCCAGTGTTCATATGGTGACTAGATGAGGATGTCTTTGAGCCCCTCTAGTTACTTGACAGAATTCACAGACATTACAATAATGTTTGTATATGACAGTTCTATTTACCCATTTCTGTTGCTCCTATGTTATTTCTAGTATTTAGTTAGTTAAATTATGTTTGTTTTTTCACCTTTTAGCTTTAGTAAATCTATGCAATTCTTGTGTTAAGGGTATGGTTAAGGGGGAAATTATAAGTAGAGATATGGAGACCTGGAAGTGAATGTAAAGCTGGCAACAAACTATGCATCTCGACCGATATAATGCTGCGGTCACCACAGACATAGCATAGTGTCCACATACTGGTCAATAATCTGGGCTTAATTAAGCCCCATGTAGTCATAGCATTCTTGAACCACTTTGTCAACATCCATGTCCCACACTATACAATAATCAGGCCAATAAGATGATAATCTGATTTTATTTTTGTAACTATACTAAACCCTAAACCTTATTTGACCCTCAATATAGTTTAGGATTTACTACATACTTACTTGCACATCCAAATGCAATAAATGAAGGAATGACTAATCAATGAGTTATTATCATTTCATTAAAACCAGTCATGTTTGTGAAAACTATGCGGTATGTCCCTGTGCACAAAGTATGTGGTATAATCTATATATTCCTATTTGCTCTTTTTAGCTAGTGGAGAGCATAATTTACTATTTAAGACTGATTCATATATAGTTAATATAAATCTTATTTTGTTATTTTCTAATGTTGTAAATGTCTGTGAATTCAATCATTTACTACAAGGATACAGAGAACATGGTAAATCCTTGGTCAACCAGGACATGCATCAACAGTAACCAGCACGTATAAAGGTGACCTGGGCTGGCTGTTAGCATCACAGAAAATCCTGACACTGAATCAGCACTACAGGTGCACCAATACTGAAGCATATCACCAACCAGAAAAATCTAATTAGTTATCAATTGCTGGCATGTGTGGGGATGAGGTTGCCGGTCCAACTGGCCCTATTTCGACAATGATACAGCTGCCAGCTGAATGACTGGCATATAGAAAATTGGTATAGGGAATGGGTACCTATTTCCACCCATTCCCAATAGCAACAGGTGCGGTAGTTGCAGTTGGCAGAGGTTAGAATTAGGCTTGGAGAAAGGACGGTTAGGTTTAAAGAAGGGAGGGTTAGGGTTGGGGCTTAAGGGGAGTCACAGCACCACCGCTGTCCAAAACAGAAACTGCTGGCAACTGTCGCACGATGGTCTGTCACAAAACTGACTATCGTACTGGAAAACCACAACGTGAGTGTGTAGCCACAAGTATAAACACATATGGTCCAGACTAGAGATCTGATGTTATGAAAGAGATAACTGGTCAGTCTGAGCAGTACCTTTTTCAGACATAAATCTATAACAAGCAGCACAAGTTGCACTGATACAAGTCACCTTGAAATAATGTCTAATGTCTTAACCTTACTGTAACACTGTGAAATACAAGATAGACGCATCAGACCGGATCCAGACTTCCAAAGTGTGGCGTTACTAACTCAGATATTGCAATTTGCGCACGCGTAGTAGCAACACCGCACAAATGTGGCTCAATCCAGCCTGATTTCAGATGTCCGACAAATGGCACTTCTGAAGGGCGGGTGGGTGTTTGCAAGTGTATGGGATCAGAGTGTGCAGAGTCAGTATATTATTGTACTCCATATTGATCCAGACTTCTCACACGCTGCCATTTTAAGTGCAAAGTCAGAAAACTTAAGGTGGGCTACAGAGGTTGGAAGTCTGTGTGAGCGAGGGAAGTGGATTGTGATGCGTGGATACAGCAAGTATCTGAACACAGCAAAATCGTGCCTTTGGATCCAGTCTGTGGTCTGTGCAAGAGTGCAGAATTGTATCATTGCCCAATCATACAGAGCCTGCTGAGAGTCAAAGCTGAAACTTTCAGTGTCTAGCTGCCTACATAATGTTACTAGTGCAATGGCTTGAAAAAGCTAATAGGTGGACAGGAACACTATATTTCCTATCATATACTGGCAACATTATAACACACTGCAGGACGGATAAGTCACATCTTTTGGTACATAAAAGACTGTACTTTACATGGAACCATCCAGGACAAGACATAAGTTGCATAATAAAAGTATACCTAAAAAGACCTATGTATTGTATTTTACAAGCTCAGACAAGACAAAGCAAAAGTTTACTGGACACCCTTTTACTCTGCATTGCGCAGTTTAGTCATATTGGCCCTGATTCAGACCTAAGAAGCAGAGGCTTGACTACGCAATCACATAGCCCTTAGGCACGTAGATGAACTATGGGGCTGATTCAGAGATGCGATTGCGAAAAGATCGCAAATATACGCATCTAATGTTAAGATCTTAGCAGGTTCCAGCCCACTGCATAAAGAGTCACTCCCCTTGCAAACAGCGGTGGATCTTAAACTTAGACCACCATTGACTAGCCCTAACTCTACACTGTCATTTGGGATCTTAAGTGACGTGGTAGCGTTCATTTAAGATCCTAAGTGTCAGCCCGCGCCCACTTTCCCTCATTTCCCTGCCTCCCCCCGCCCATTTCCATGCAAATCCTTAAGATCTTAAAGATTCGCAGCACTTAAGATCTTAAGTGCTTGCGATCGATTCACACTTACGATCTTAGCGAATTTACGCTCCTAACCGCTACGTACATGGCGTTGCACTATTACTACGCATGCGCAGTTTTGCGAATTTTCTAAGATCCTAAATATACGCTCCTAAGTGCCGTGGAAATCGTATCTCTGAATCAGGCCCTATGTGCGGTCTTTAAAGACTGCATGTATTTTTTAGGTTATAGGAGGCGTGCCACGGCGGTCTCTGGGGGAAGTTAGGTAAAGAGGGGTGTGGGAAGGGATATAGATTAGGCTGTGAGGGAGGGCTAGGGATTGTCCTTAAGTGGGAAAATACGCACGGTGACCTAAGGTTGTCTATGGCACCTAAAAACGGGGGTGAGGGAGGGGACCGGAAAAGTAGGTGTGGATATATGTATATGCGTACCTACGGATCACACACGCAAGTGTAAATCCAGTCCATTATTAGGCTGGCTGAATCAAGCTTACCCTTAAGCTATTTCCTTATTTATTTCTTGAAGACAAGAGAAAGTGCTGAGAGCACTATACAAAGCATGTAAGACATGAATTATTTATAAACACTTGCTTACAGTCGGATTATTAGTACGGAGATACAAATGACAATTGAAGATCAGCAATATCAAAAGAATAATTCTGTACGGTAGATTATTCAATTGGAAATCAGCAATAGAGTGAAGCACAAGGGGTAATCCTGTACTGTAAAATCACTAAATGACATTGATAACTTGCAATACTGATTGGGCCTGATCCAGACCTACGCTCATGTGCGTAGTGTATCTTCGCCAGCGTACCTACGATGCACTTCCCTTGGTCGTACTTACTTTTGCTGTCTTGCGCCCAGCAAACTCTACCCTAACTACCGCGGGCGGCCGTAAGCTCCTTGCGTAGTTACGACGCCTAGCACGCCCATAATGTACGATTTACATGCCTCACCCCGCCCTCAGTGCGTATTCCCGAAAATCGTATGCCAGGCACGTCCCCTCGACCGTAGTTACAAAGGTGGCATGCTCAAGGTGTAAGGTGAGCGCAACATCTGCCCCTTGCATGCGCAGTAAGTACAAATGGCCGTTTTCACGCTTACAACCATTGTAAAAACGCACACGAGCGTAGGTATGGATCAGGCTCATTATTCGTAATGAATAAAGTTGTGCAAAGTCCAAAGCACTTCAAAGTCTATGTAATAGACCATCAGTGGGCTGGTTAAGCCATGCATACACCTCTCATTACAATAAATGACTAATCCATACCGCCAAAGGATGAAAGAAAGATACAGCATTGTCCCGGATATCACTACAATATACCATAAGACAAAAACATTTGGATTTGCCAGGATTATACAGATCGCAACACAGGTTAAGCAGAAATGTATAATTCACCTGAAAGAGACACCAGCTTTATTAATTGGAGACAACAGATTCTACAAGCTTGATACTTTTGTCTGATTGGTAGCTCTGTGAGGACACCTAGAAAACCTGCAATGCTATGGTTTAATGGACCACAGTATTAACCATTTTTGCAGAAGGTATAGGTAATCTGTGCTTCTACAGGTCTTAGGGGATATAAAGTGCCACAATACCTTACCGGTAACAAATCATGAAAAAATCTCTACTTTAAAAATAATCAATCACAATTTGTCTGTCTGAGCTGTAACAATTTAGTTTATATTAGAAGACTGCAATATCCTTAATCTAGGTTCCAACAGTAAACAACTATATTGCTAATACACAACATTAAAGCCAGCTGAACTACAATAACCAGCATATTCTGCCACTCACATGATCTCGCTAACATGAAAAACGGTTCTGTACCTTACAATCATTGATGTATGAAGCAACTTGTGGAAGGTGCAAAATCTTAAACTATTGGATGCTCCAGAGTACTGTCTTACATATTTATATATATGCTTATATTATACAGAAGCTGGGCCCCCTGGAAAAGGGATCAGTAGATTCCAATTATTTTCCCCAATGACACAAATGGATGAAAATCTACATCTTGTGCTAAAGGAGATAAAAATAATCCGCTACATATATTGCTTTGTGAACGAAATGATAACTCACAAAAAGACAGAGGACTGGGTCAAATGAAAACTAGTTCTACACATACATACATATATATGTGTCCAAAAAATGTTCATGTGAAAACACACATCTATAAAATATGGGTATCATACAAAAAGAAACAGAAGGACAGTGCAACTGATAGAAGAACTTGCCGGCACTCATCCTTCACATGGACTGATACTTTGTATCACAAGGTGCTTCAGGCTCCGCCCCTGGCGCCGGAGAACGGAAAAAAGTTTTTTAAGGGGCCAAATGCAAAAAAATACAATATAAAAGAAAAAGATATAAGTGGCTCAGATAACCATGCGGATATAAAAGAAGAGGCCACAGTGGCATGGGTGTATACACAGATACAGGACTCTGTATGAAGCACACATACAATGTGCTCATAGTAAAGAAATCTACATGACATATACACCGTATAGGTGCTCTGCTACAACAGAACCAGATGCTTGGTGAAATAAAACAAGTACAAAACTTTGTATGTCTGGATCATACAGTCTATATCACCTCTGCTACATATCAGTAACGCAAGACCTTGCCCTCTAGACAAGTGCTGTGTACTGCATCCTCATTCTTCTGTTCCAATTCAATTCCGTTGGATAGAGAAGTTTAGCTGTTGTGTAGAGTCGCTTGGTTCATCCCTTGTCATGATTTGTGGGTGTCTTCTCACCGCCCCTCTGCAAAACAAAATGAATATTGGAAAGTTTAGCAATTCCTATATATAGCAGGTAGAAATAGGAGGGTAATAAAGAATACAATACGGTTATAGGTCCGGATTCACAGTTACGTAGTTTTCGTCTTTCGTACTTTGTTTTAAGAATTGAGCTACTACGCACGCCTAGAAGCTTATTTATGCTATCTACATACCATTTCTGTACATAGATTGCGTAAGCTCGGTCTTTACGCAATCTACGTACAGAAATGGTACGTAGATAGCGTAAAAAGCTACTATGCATGCGTAGTAGCTCAATTCTTAAAACAAAGTATGTAAGATGAAAACTACGTAACTGTGATTTCGGACCGTAGATATCAAGAAATGCACAAATCTGATGTTACCTTAATAAAGTATTAGTAGATTCTACAAGGATACATAACCATATAAACACAGTCAACAGCATGCAAGGTCAAACAAAAAGCTAATTTAACTGAAATGAAGTTATCTTGTTTTACATCTTGCAGCACTGAAAGTAGTACAGAAGTGACATACACTGTAGAAGCAGTATGCACTGCATGTAACAGCCTCCAGGGGGAGGAGCACCCTCTTCAGCACAGAGGTCATAGAAACATGGAAAGTGGAGGCAAGTAAAAGCCACATGGCCCATCCAGTCTGTTCAGTTGTTAAAACTATAATGATGCTAGATCCTATTTGACCCTTAATTTAGTTTAAGATTTAGGATATCCTTATATATATATATATATCCCAATCGTGGCCTTAAGAACTGAACACAGTATTCCAGGTGAAGATGTACCAATGACCTATAACGTGGCATTACTACTTCTCTTCTTCTACTTATTCCTCTGCCTATGCAACCAAGCATCTGACTCGCCTTTCTCATTTCTTGGTTACCTTTAAGTGACATGAAATTGTGACTCCTAGATTCCTTTCCTCCTCAGTAGTTTCTAATGAGTACCATTAATAACATATTAAGTGTTTGTTTTTATGCACCCCAAGTGAGTGCATTGGCATTTATTGGCATTCAACTGCTGTTGCCACATTATTGTTATTATTATTACTAGGTGATCACTCGTTTTGTTTAACCCGCCTGGGATGTCTACCCTGTTACATATCCTTGTGATATCTACAAGAAGGCATATTTTCCCCTCAATACCACAATATATTAAATAGCACTGGTCCAAATACAGCCACCTAGGGAACTCCACTGCTAACCTTGCCATCCTCGGGGAATTCCACTTTTCCTGTAACCAAGATTGTATCCACGCAACCATCTTTGCGTCCAATCCCAGGCCTTCCAGCTTATTTAACAGTCTGCAATGTGGCACAGTGTCAAAAGCCTCAATGAAATCTAGATAATCTATGGCTACAGCTCCCCCTGGTCTACTACTATAATGACCCAGTCAATTAATTCAGTAAGCTTTGTTTGACATGATCTCCCAAGTGAATCCATGCTGCTTGGGATCTTGTAAGTTACTGGATTTAAGATACTGTACAATTTAATGCTTTAACGGTGTTTCCAACAGTTTAGCTGCTACTGATGTTAGGCTCACTGGTCAATATTTGGCCACTTCTTTCTTACACTCACTTTTATGCAGAAGGGCTCAATTACTATTTTCCAGTCCTATGAAATTACTCACTTTACTAGTGACTGGCTAAATCATTTCATTAATGGCTTTCCCAGCACCCCTCTTAGCTCTTTTACTATCCTAGGATGTATCTTATCTGGCCTCACTGATTTGTCCACTTTGAGTGTTCTTTAAGATACATGCTCCTCTGTACTAATAATCAGTGGGGTTTCTATAATGAGTGCAGTATGCAGTACAAATGGGCCCCCCATGGCACTAACCCTTAACCAAGCTACTTTCAAGTCTCTATGGAACCTATATCATTAGGTATCTGGCCAATGCAATCTCTCCATGATAGCTACTACCAGTCTAAAGGGAACACTAAGCTCTACAATGTCCCCTTTGGATTGGTTGCAGCCAGGGGCATGATGAACCCTGACTGACTTTTGACTCTGTCTGCAAGTCGCTATAGAACAAGTGTTATGTGGTATCTGTGTAACCTACGCAGACACCACATGATATTTCTTCAAAAGGAAGTTGCAGCCTCAGTTAGAGGCCAGCCAATACATCCTCTGTGGCAGCTGCTACTAGATTTAAGGGGACCCTAAGCCAACAAAGTGTCCCCTTTGGATTGGCTGTCGCTGGGGGCAGGAGGGTACACTGGCCTGCTTCTGACTGTGTCTGCAATTTCCTATAGATGAAATATTATGTGGTATCTGGGCGACCTTTCTTTATAGGGAATTGCATTTAAAGGGATGTTGTTGGGTCCCCCCCAAGTACAAATCTTGCACACGGGCCCCCACACCATGGCTAGTAATTGCCTCTTTTATATCAGTAGTCTTCCTATTTAAAAGTGGTCCCTTCCCCTCTCTTTCTTTTGTGAATACTGAACAAAAATAATTGTTGAGATGATCTGCCATCAGACCTATTACTATCAACAAGCCTCTCAATCTATTTTTATAGCCAAAAAATGCATTTCTCCTCTTTTCATACTGAGTATGCCGATTTTTCCTCAGCTTAGGCCTTTTCAGCTCAGATAACCTTCTAAGCCCCTTTCTGCTTTGCAAAATACCCCTGCCAGTCATCATTATTTTGAGTTTGCTTATATGTCCTAAATTGCTACCTCTTTTTTTAAACTACATTGGCTTTCTATTCTGGGGTTTTTCCTAATGATACAGAGGTTTGTTGCTATTAATAATGACCTATTAAAATTTCTCCACCACTCCCGCACTCTTTTCATGCACCTTAACTCTGCCAGAGAAACACACACACACAATTCCCTATTTCTACAATATCAGCTTTCCTTAAATCTATCAACTTTGTATTTAAGTGGAACGTCTCTCGGCCTTTATACCACACTACTTGATAATCACTGGATCTTCATTTCTCACGCTCACTTACATCTGAGATTCTTTCACCATTTTTACCAAATCTAAGATGACCTCTTTGAAAGCCCACTCTTTCACCAATTGCTTGAGGGCCTGTAATGAATTTAATAAGTCCCCACTTCTAGTAGATCTTGCCTTGTTTACAGGTAGATTAAAAACTCCCATAATTATTATAAAGATAATTCTATATAATAATAATAATGATGGGATTTTATATAATTATGGGAGTATATTATATAAAAAATGATTATAAATTATTATAAAGAATAACCTTCTGGGTTTCTATGGTTACCCAAAGTGCCTTAGTTTTTTCTCCAATACTCCCTTTTTAAAGTTGAATTTATCGCTTCCTTCACATACAAGTATACCCCTCCTCCAAGCTGTTCCTAATCTATCCTTCCTAAATACATTATATCCCGTTATAGCTAGGTCCCAGTCATGATTTTTATTGCACCATGATCCAGTGATACCCACAATATCCAGCTTATCTCTTGTCATTATTACAATTAGTAAAGTCATTTTATTTTCTACGCTTCTAGCATTTGAATACATAACTCTGAGAGGTTGCATTATGAATCTCTTATTCTTCAATTTATTATCATTGCTGGTATGTCTATTTTGCTTTTGCTGTTCCCTTTGCACTTAGTTTATGTGAATATGCTGCCTGGCCACACAAGATTTCATATAATAGGGTCAGATAACAAGGGAGGATTCCAGCAGG
>WWET01000025.1:563410-580224 GCA_011038615.1 Limnodynastes dumerilii
TATATATATATATATATTAGTACATTACTTTTTTGTAAAGTGCATTGAAAAAAATAATATAACTTTAGGGTGAATTTTGTGTTCTTTGCAATGTGCCATACTGGAGTCTGATCAAGATCTTAGCATGTGCAGCACTATTTTTTATGCAAATGTGACCACCAGGAGGCCCTGTACAGTTTCTATATATTAAGAGAGAAACATAACTCACTTCTATAATTACAGGCAAATAACTAAGTTAGGTACATAAATAATGAACAGAGAATAAAATTTATTGTCCTGTATTTTTCTCAAACCTCTCATACTAAGCTCGTTTCCTGTGATTTGTGTGACAGCTATACAGTACAATCACAGGGAAGCCACATCCGTATGTCATACAGCTCTAAACCACATAGGTATAGTTACTAAACTTTGCAAAGTTATGCAGACACAAACAAAATATTTGCACCAACAATGATATACTGCATCCAATAATATATGCAAAACGTAAACACAGACTAGGTAACAGTAATCATAAAACTCCCTTCTGCCACGAAATGAAACTTTTGCCTGCTCTATTGTGCATTGTGTATGTGTGTTACTTGCACACCATTCACAATTATTGCACACGTAATGCCTCACATGATCAGTACACATATGTTTAACTTGGTAACAGTACAAACAGAGAAACATGCTTTACAAGACAATGAATCCATATCTTAGACACGTCTCACATTGCAGAAAATACGAGTTCTGCGCAGATTAAGTCTACAGGGATCATATGTGTTTAGTGATTAAAGATAGTAAGTAATGTGAAGTAAATGTAATTAAAATGCATGTAAATAGAGGGTGACAACCTCCCATTGCAATGGCCACCCCAATAATGACCCCTAAGTTGGGTAGGTCAAAACAGTCAACGTTCGGTGCTGTAGTTGCTATATCTGCCCCTGCTGTCATTATCTAGCGCCCGATTTCCTTCTGCACCTGCCCCTTTCCCTGCAATAGTTGCCCCAACGGTGTGTATCTACCGCCCCTTCTGTCAACATTTGCCCCTCCCCCAAAACAAGATGCCCCACCTTGGTGCACCGCCACATTGCACCCGTGCCCGTCACAATAAACCAGCGGATTCTCGGCCCAGCCCCTCTCATCCGAGCACACGCAACAACCTCCAACCATCTCCTTCATCCTCCCATGGAGCCGCCGTTCTCCCCGGGGCCGGGCGGCCGACCTGCCGGGGACACTGCGCATGCGCGTCCTGCTTCGAACACACCGAGTGACGACTTTACACTGAGCATGAGCACGACCATAGTTTCAGGGACACGGAGCATGCGTACAATGTCCTACTAGCTTAACGTACCCTTTTGCGCATGCGTCAAGTATCTTCTGTGGTGCTTCGGCAGTTTACCTGGGAGTGTATATTGTCACAAGTAGTAATATACCTCTCAATGTCGGTTGTGGTGGGTTCGGCGCAAAGTCCACAGTTGGGGGAGGGACCGATAGTTCTCTATAGCCCCTTTACCCATGTCTTTCTCACTGTGCTGCAGGTGCGCACAGTACCCATTTATTGCAGAAGTAAGCCTTTAATTGGACATAGTATAGGTACACTACGGACTGAGCTTCAAGCGAATGTATGCAACTATGAACCAGGCTGAAGGTAGCCTCTTACTTGACCAGTTCTTATTCACTTCTTAATCGTACTCCAGCTTCTTATTTAGATTGTGTGATATTGAAATAATGAAATCAGTTGGGTCATTAATACTCCTTTCATGCCAAGCTATGGAGATGGTAATAACCCTGGTCGGGTGGTTCGGTGTGAATGGATCAACCCGGATCTGTTGCCCTGTGTCTGCGACCCTGCCCAATACCAGGGTTATTCCTAGGATGCCCTAAGCCATGCTGCAATATAAAAGGGGGAACCATTAAAAGTAGCAAAATTAAGGGATGGGAGTCACTGTCTGCCTCTAAAACATAGGTATAGGGCCAAATTTACTAAGCATTGATTAGTAAAAATCGCTGTTTATTTAGCAATTTTCCAGAAATAATAAAATCGCTGTATGTACTAAATGGAAATCACCAGAAATTTGCCCAAAATTCTGCTCCTTCTAAATTGACATTTTAAAAATCGCCATGGCAATCGATACAGCAATTTGTGAAATCTTTGTAAAGTCACCCAAAACTCAGGCAAATAAAAAGAGATGGGTGTGAGTGTCTAGTTAAAATTGACACCCACTTAGAAAAAAAACCTCACTTTAAAAAAATTTCATTAATTTACTACTAAAAATATCAAAGTGCTTGATAATTTAAAAAACACAAGCTCTTAAGCCTTAGCATGCTGCTGCATATAGTACTAAAAGGCACAGCATACCCATGTTTTTTAGAAACATAGAAAGTGAAGGCAGATAAGAGCCACATGGCACATCCAGTCTGCCAAGTTGTTTATTTAAAACTATACTGACCCTAAACACCATCAATTTAGTTTTAGATTTAGGTTATCCTTATATTTATCTTAAGCATGTTTAAACTGTTCAACTGTGTTAGCCTCAACCACCACAGATGGGAGGCTATTCCACTTATCTATCACCCTTTCAGTGAAGTAATTTTTCCGCACATTTCCTCTGACTCTACCACCCCTTGGGTTATATTCATACCCTCGTATTCTATTACACCTCTTCCTTTGATAAATGCCACCCTCCTCTACCCGGTCACAAACCTTGATATATTTGAAAGCTGATATCATATCCCCGTCTCCTTTCCCTGCTCCAAGCTATACATGTTTAGTTTCTCTAGCCTTTCTTGGTATGTTGTGTGACACAGGCCATGTACCATTTTAGTTGCTCTTCTTTGCACAGTCTCTAATGTATTTATGTCTTTTTGGAGATATGGCCTCCAGAACTGAACACAGTATTCTAGGTGAGGTTATACCAATAATCTATAAAGGGGCATCACAACCACAACCAAGCATCTGACTTGTTTTTTTCTTTGCTTTTTTATATTGATTGGCTACTTTTAAGTCACATAAAGTAATGACTCCTAGTACCATTAATGATATATTGAGCTTTTGGGTTTTTGTGTCCCAAGTGCATGATTTTGCATTTTTTTGTAATTAAATTGCAGTTGACCGTTCCTCCAGTCTACCTAGCTCATCCCTCATTTTGTGTACCTCTCCTGTCTTTTGTGCCCTGTTACATATCTTTGTGTCATCTGCAAAAAAGGCATATTTTCCCCTCAACACCACAGGCAATGAAGATATTAAATAGCACTGGTCCAAGTACCATGAGCGGCAGCATGCAAAGGGTTAAGTGCATGCCACCGCAATCAAAATGTCCCCTGATCCTCTCTGAAATAAGTAATGTGTCCTCTGTCCTTATGGTGGTTAATAAAGTGTCCTCCGATCCTCTTTAAAATAAGTAACGTGGTCTCCGTTCATATAGTGATTAATAAAGTGTCCTCTGATCCTTTTGCAAATAAGTAGCATGTCCTCCGTCCATATACTAATTAACAACGTGTCCTCCGATCCTCTTTAAAATAAGTAATGTGTCCTCCGATCCTCTTTAAAATAAGTAATGTGTCCTCCGTTCGTATAGTAAATAATAAAGTGTCATCCGATCCTCTTTAAAATAAGTAAAGTGTCCTACGTCCATATAGTTAATAATAAAGTGTCCTCCGGCCCAGGGCCGGTGCGACCCGCTCCGCGAGGGGATGCGGTGCATCCTGGTGCCCTGCTGGATAGGTGCCGGACATCCCCCCGCACCATGCTATACAGATTGGCAGCGTTTATACATTCTCCTGTATGAACGCTGCCAATCTGGGGAGCGGGGAGATGTCCGGCGCCTATCCAGTATTGCGCTGGACATCCCCCCTCTCCCCTCTATACAGGTTGGAAGTGCCCATACAGGAGTTCCTGTGTGAGCTTCTGCAGCAGCAGCTCACACAGGAACTTATTTTATCAGCACTTCCTGTCTGCATTAACAGAGCTGCGGAGCAGGAAGGAAACAGGTAAGTAAAGAGGAGAGACTGGAGGCACATTATGGGGATACTGGGGGGGGTGAAGAAGGGTAACTGGAGTCACATTATGGGGATACTGGGGGGGAAGGAGGGTAACTGGAGGCATATTATGGGGAATACTGGGGGTAAGGAGGGGAATTGGAGACACAATATGGGGAATACTGGGGGGGGAGGAGAGTAACTGGAGGCATATTATGGGAAATACTGGGGGGAAGGAGGGGAATTGGAAGAATTTTATGGGAAATACTGGGGGGGAAGGGGGGAACTGGTGGCATATTATGGGGAATACTGGAGGGGAATTGGAAGCATTTTATGGGAAATACTGGGGGGAGAGGGGGAACTGGAGGCATGTTATGGGGAATACTGGTGGGGCGGAGGAGGGTTAACTGGAGGCATATTATGGGGAATACTGGGGGGAAGGGAGGGAACTGGAGGCATAGTATGGGGAATATTGGGGGGGAAGAAGGGGAATTGGAGGCATTTTATGGGGAATACTGCGGGGGAAGAAGGGGAATTGGAGGCATTTTATGGGGAATACTGCGGGGGGGAGGGGATTTGGAGGCATTTTAAGGGGAATACTGTGGGGGAAGAAGGGGAATTGGAGGCATTTTATGGGGAATACTGCGGGAGAAAGTAGGGAAACTGGAGGCAAATTATGGGGAATACTGAAGGGGGGGGAGGAGGGAAACTGGAGGCATATTATGGGGAATACTGGGGGGAAGGTGGGGAATTTGAGGCATATTATAGGGAATACTGGGGGGAAGGAGGGGAATTGGAGGCATATTATGGGGAATACTGGGGGAAGAGGGGAACTGGAGGCATATTATGGGGAACACTGGGGGGGACTGGAGGGGAATTGGAGGCATTTTATGGGGAATACTGCGGGCGGAAGGAGGGGAACTGGAGGCATATTATGGGGAATACTGGGGGGAAGGTGGGGAATTTGAGGCATATTATAGGGAATACTGGGGGGAAGGAGGGGAATTGGAGGCATATTATGGGGAATACTGGGGGAAGAGGGGAACTGGAGGCATATTATGGGGAACACTGGGGGGGACTGGAGGGGAATTGGAGGCATTTTATGGGGAATACTGCGGGCGGAAGGAGGGGAACTGGAGGCATATTATGGGGAATACTGGGGGGAAGGTGGGGAATTTGAGGCATATTATAGGGAATACTGGGGGGAAGGAGGGGAATTGGAGGCATATTATGGGGAATACTGGGGGAAGAGGGGAACTGGAGGCATATTATGGGGAACACTGGGGGGGACTGGAGGGGAATTGGAGGCATTTTATGGGGAATACTGCGGGCGGAAGGAGGGGAACTGGAGGCATATTATGGGGAATACTGGGGGGAAGGTGGGGAATTTGAGGCATATTATAGGGAATACTGGGGGGAAGGAGGGGAATTGGAGGCATATTATGGGGAATACTGGGGGAAGAGGGGAACTGGAGGCATATTATGGGGAACACTGGGGGGGACTGGAGGGGAATTGGAGGCATTTTATGGGGAATACTGCGGGCGGAAGGAGGGGAACTGGAGGCATATTATGGGGAATACTGGGGGGAAGGTGGGGAATTTGAGGCATATTATAGGGAATACTGGGGGGAAGGAGGGGAATTGGAGGCATATTATGGGGAATACTGGGGGAAGAGGGGAACTGGAGGCATATTATGGGGAACACTGGGGGGGACTGGAGGGGAATTGGAGGCATTTTATGGGGAAGTAGTCGGAAGGATGCAGTCTGTATTGTAAGGGGGCCTGTATGGTATAGCGGTCACTAGGATAATGGGATAGATCCAGAACTACGTTTGCCGTACGTTTATTCGCGGAGCGTATTTTTGTGTGCGTAAATTCGTTACACTCCCCTCGGCACACCCCTTGCACAGACGTATTTTGTTAAGATACGCTTTCCAAACCCTAAGCCTCCCCTTCCATTACCCTAACCCTCTCATTCCGCAGCCTTACCCTAAGAAACCGCTCCCCGCAGCCTGACCCTAAGACTCCCTTCCCACTATCTAACCCTAAGACTCCCTTCCCTATTTCCGACAAAAACTTAGTTTTTTGCCGTTAGACCCTGGTCAAGGCTCCAATGACCCAGGTTGAGGTGTGATATGAAAGGTCCCAAGGTCCTCTACCTGGGTCTAATGACCCAGGATGTGGACCCGGGAGAAGAGAAGGGTTTTTCCTGGGTATGACCTGGGTTAGGGGTCCTTGTGAAAGCTGAGACTCAGGTTGAAAAGAAACCTGATTGGAGAGATTTGTTTACTATTGCCATGGCAGCCGTGCGGAGCCCATCGCACTGTCAGGGCAGACCCGGGTACTGGAATTTCCTGGGTAAAACCTGCAGTGTGAAAAGTAATCATCTCAGGGTCTGTGACCCAGGGATGATCTGCCACCATGGCAATATCCTGAATTGTAATACCTGGGATATTGCTGGGGCGCAGATGTGAAAGGGGTATAAGACTCCCCTATCCACAGCCTAACCTATAGACTCCCCTGTAATATTCACTGGTTCAGCGACAGGTCTGCGGTGGTGGATTCCGAATTAATGAATGGGGCCTGTGTTCAGAGTACCGGACGTATAACATATACGTCCGGTGGTTAGCGATTTTTACTACTTCTCATGCGTAGTTATTTTTTTATGTAATCTACATATCTTTTTCTTATGTAGATTGCGTAAATGTGGTCTTTCTGAATACGGGCCTGGGTAAGTATACCGAAAAATAAATTTGGCGTGCTTACCCATGCATTAGTAAAAGTTTCTAATTAGTAATATTTTCAAACTAAATACAGACGATTATAAGCTTTCAGCTGTCTGTATCTCGAAAGTAAAATTTTTGTATCGGAGAATCGGACAATGCATCTCAGCCCATGGCTATTTAAACCATGCAAAATTGCAGTTACTTATTCAAAATGATCAAATATGGTGCCTGTGCCCACTCTACCACCTAAAGTCAAGTCCAAAACCTTGTTGGTTCAGGCAAAATATAACTGGGTCATATGTAAGTGACCACCCTCTGTAGATTCCAAGAGCCCAATTCAATGAACCGCAAAGTCTGATGGTGGTAGTTTTTGTTTTTTTTTACAAATATACATTGCCAATTTTACTTCCTGTAATAGACGGGAATAGGCTTACTTCGCGCTTATTCCCGTCTTCTCGGTGGATTGAATCAGGCCCCTAGTGTCATATTTGTGGCCCAAGGCTATTTAACCCTTGAGAAACCACAGCTACTTATTCTAAATGATAAAACATGTGCCTGCACCGTTTTCATGCCTTGTATCTTGTTGGGACAGGCACAATACAGTTGAAATTTTTATAATGGATATACTTTATTTGTTTATACGATGTTAACTTAGTGATCCAAGTAAATGTAATTATTTTAATATAGCATAAGTAAGAAGTGAATAAGAAGCTTGCTGAACAAATAGCAGACAGGCTTCATCCTTGTAAACTATGAATGCATTTTCTTTCATGTGCTTACTCTTTAGAAACGCTTAAGATCCTGTAATCTTTTACCACCTTAGAATACCTCTTAATTTAGTCATGTTCTGTGGTTAAAGCATTCATTTCTTAATTAACATTTTTCAAAATATGCTGCTCATAAATGCAGCTTAGTGGAAAATGCATCCTATTATTATTATTATATTTAATAACTTGGGGCCGTATTCAGAGATCCGTCTGGCGTTCGGATCGCAAATATACGCACGGACGTAACACCCACCAAAACCCCAGTCTCTCCCCTTGCTAAACCGTGCCCACGGAGCCTTCCGCCTCCATAGACCAACTGTAACTTTCCGTGGCCATTTCCGAGCGTATGTGTCCTCCGTCCGCGCATATCTTTATAATCACGTCCACTGCCCATCATTTAAATGCTTCCCCCCGCCCATTTCCATGTAAATTCCTCTGTGCGTATTTTTCCGTGAGAGTTCCATGTGTATTTACCCACGTCCGTCCGTGAGGCACTTCTGCGTGTATAGTCTACGTGAACAGCGTATAAAAATTTACTACACATGCGCAGTTTAAACGTGCCTAAAAATACTCACGGAAACCGGAGAAAAAACGGATCTCCGAATACGGCCCTTGATCTCTGCCACCTCTGATAGGGTGCACTAAATATAGTCAATTTGACTGTATGTTTATCCATACAGCATAGACAATAGCACTCCTAAGAATGTGATCTCTCAACTAAATACATCATTTTTAAATACTACTAAAATCTAGGTTTAGCTGTCACCAAGAGATGTTGGTGTGCAGAGGATTTGCCTGACCCTCGCCTACAAACTAAAAAGTTCAAGTTGGAAGCTCACCTTGCAAGACAAAGAATCACACACTCTACCTGAACTGTGACCATGCACTATACATACGTGAACTTACTGACCCATAAAAATAAAAAAACAAAACAAAATAAAACCTCGGAATATAGTTGATTCAGAGTATGTCTGTCTTGCTTTTTTGTGAATGACCCCCCAGACAGTAAAAGATTTCACACACAGCAAAAGTAACACACACATCTGGAAGTTATAAAATGGGTCAGAGCTATGCTAAATAAAACGTTTACATATGTGAGCAAAACTTAATGCATTTACATAGCTACTCATTAAATAACAGCCCCATCTTTAGAGATTTGATCTTTGTAAATGAACCTCTTCATGGATTATTCTCTGCTTTACAGGAAAAATAACTGTACCTTTTCCTCATCGATAAAGGACTTGACTTGTTAGAGTCTTTTAGTTATGCAGATGGTATCTCTTGCTTATTGCCAGATGCAAGCACCTTACAGTACACACTTCTGTGGAAAGAGTATTCCTCAGTATTTTGTTAATTAATTAACTATAAAGCTTTAAACTCACAAAAGTGATGTATTAAGAGACTAATCTTGATTAAATTAAGCTAAACAAGCTTTTATGAGAAAATATTAACTGAATGAACAAAGAAATACTGATGTGACAAAATAGGTGCACTTAAATCTGGATTTTTTTAGCTTTTACACAATCTACATAAGAAAAAGATACTTAGATTCCGCTAAAAAATTATTAAGCATGCGCAGTAGTAAAAATTGCTAAACACCGGTATACGTCCGGTACTCTGAATAAAGACCATAAGCACCATATGAAGCTCAGTCATTTGTTTAATTAACCCTTAACTGCATTGCTGCTGACCACCTCTGATCATTTTCAGTAAAGCTCTATTTTGCAGATCTATCTGTACCCTTAGGCTGTGTTGTGATGACTCTCAATTGTCTTCACATTGCACAAATGTGAAAAAAAATCAACATAACTATGCCGTGGAACAGGAAGCTGGGAGGAAAATACAGAGACACATGTTCTACCATCACTAAACAAATAGTGTTTTTGTTTGTTTTTAATAGAAAACAGTAATGAATACAATAGAGCTGAGATGTTTAGGCTGGGCACACCCTGATATAGTCCTCCTGAGATACAATTCCTGATCAGACTGTTTATATAATCCTCCTTGACAGACACCCACAACACCTGATCTATGTGTGCACACATGTCCCGTTTTACTGTACACTTCTTGGACTGGTTTTACACTTAAAAAGCTTCTGCTTCTTAAGAGCAGAGAATTAGGAATTACCTACTACACATGCATTAGACAGGAAAGGCGTGGGGAAGGGGTCTTAATTCACATTTTTCTTCTTAAGTAGGAAAATACGAATGGTTAGGAAGCCATAAGTGCAATAAGGTTCCTAAAAACGGGGGTGGGTTGCTGGGCAGATCAGATGAGTTAGGCGCGGATACTGCCGCTCCTAACTCATTCTGATCTGTGAATTAGATCCCTGATCTCCATCCGTTGAAACAATCTGCTAAAAGGATTGTGTCACTATACACACTCTACCAATCTTTGGCAGACTTGCTGAGGGTTATTTTAAGATTTTCTGTTATATTTAACAATAAATACTTTAAAAATAGCAATAATTGTAAAAAAAAAAAAAAAATTTTAAAAGCAAAACTTACCTGTCCAGGAAACACACCCGACTTTGAAGTCATTTCAGAGTCCTGATAAGAAGACACTGCGCATGCACAAATTTTCAAAGTCCCGCCAAAGAGTCTAGAATACGGAGTATGACTGAAATGTCCTGCGAGGAGCACAGAGATCATCGCGGAACCTCGCAGGGCAGGGAAGTTTAGCAAATTACATGAATGAAGCTGCCAGGCTCACTGCAAGGAGAAGCCAGCCTGGATCAACTTCATTCATTTATAAACTAACTCCTATGTAAATAGAGCCCATAGTCTTGATTATTATATCTGAAATATATAATAATCAACCAAGTACATTCTATGGAACGTGGAGGAAACCGTGACCAAAATGATTGCAATTGGAATCAAACTGGATTCACAAACTTAATACAGTATCTCCCTATGGCCTTAATGAGACTTTAAACTTGTCTTGTATTTATAGAGACTAATTAGTGATCAGATTACTATAGTACCACATTATTATACATGTTTTTTTAATGTATATTGCATCACAATTCCATGCACTTACCCTAATAGTACTATCCATACTAATGTGTTTTCCATACTAGAGAGTTTTTGCATATATCAATGTCTAGCTGCTTTTCTTTTCTTCCAACCCAGGAGAGTTCAGCTTCACAGGTAAGGTATAAACCTTTTGTTTAATCACTTGTAATATTAATCCCTGAAGAAAGTTATCAAATTATCTGAAATGTCTGAGCACTATTTGCTTTGGTCTTGATTTCGTACAAGCCAGTTAGTGCGATTAATATCTATCTATCTATCTATCTAAATGGACTCTGGTTTCTAGGGCAATGTTTTGTAAAGAGTTTATGTGGAGCTTATGCCAGTATTGCCCAGTACAAGTTTATTAGATGGGTTATAAACAATAAAGCAGCAAAGAGAAGGCAAAATCAAAAATAGCACCGATTGTGTAGTATGTAGTAAAAATGAGTGATCAGTAGCCTTATCACCTATTGGTGATCTGGTTAACCACTCTTATTGGTTTCTTTGTATTTCTCCTCTCGAGTGTCCTGGTGCAGTATCTGTGGAAAGACTCAAAGTTGTGCCGCACACAATAATTCATTAAGTTATGCAAACCCCACCTAGGGGGGTGCTCTGCACAGCCCACGGTAAATACAAACAGAAAAAGAACAGGATAGAACCCTAATAGATAAGGCTCAAAGTGGCTGTTTTGCAGTGCACTACATATATACTTATATACTCAAAAGATAAGCTAGAATTTACCAATTATACTCCATAAATCATGACAAAGCATTGATGGTGCCAAAGGATTTAAGATTTATTGGTTAAACCAAGTTAAATACTTGGAAAGTAGGTTGCAAAAATATTCATTTCATACAGGACAAGTATGTGGGCAAAACATGCATAATTGCAAGAATAATAAAACG
The DNA here is from genome assembly GCA_011038615.1 of Limnodynastes dumerilii. Lineage (NCBI taxonomy): Eukaryota > Metazoa > Chordata > Amphibia > Anura > Limnodynastidae > Limnodynastes > Limnodynastes dumerilii. Next base: position 574,783 of record WWET01000025.1, read on the forward strand.
TATTGGTAAACTCTAGCTTATCTTTTGAGTATATAAGTATATATGTAGTGCACTGCAAAACAGCCACTTTGAGCCTTATCTATTAGGGTTCAATCCTGTTCTTTTTCTGTTTGCAGTATCTGTGGTGCTGGATATTCAGGAGGCTGAAGATAGTAATCTTCAGTTGGTGTTCTAATCCACCTGTAATTTAGCTTAGGAGATGTCTCCTTCCTCCTCTGTCTGATGTGGTCTTGGCAGCGGCGCAGATGAGATAGTCGTTACAGGTCAAGTGTATACTTGTACATGTGATTTCTTAGTTTTTGATTTTCAATGAATTTGCAAAAATCTCCAAAAATCTTTTTGCATGTTGTCATTATGGGGTATTGTGTGTAGAATTTTGAAGGAAAAAATTAATTTATTTCATTTTGGAATAAGGCTGTAACATAACAACACGTGGAAAAAGTGAAGCGCTGTGAATACTTTCCGGATGCACTTTATATTTCATATATGTTCACTGAGGAGTCATCAGTAGGTAGCCCACAAATTTGGTGTTGCAGGTGATTCTCCCTTGTATTTTGTACTTTTTGCTTGTTACTAGGGAGAAAAAGTGTGTTGTAGGTTCAGTGTGGTATAGTTGTGAAGTTTTACATCCTATGCAATTGCCACAGTGAAGGTAGCCTTCTTCTGAGTTAAGCCAGGTGGTTGTGGGAGGATTCTTTATATGGTTACATATCAGTTTTTGATGGGTGTGGTTTGCAACTGAGAATGTTGGAGAATGGCTGTTTTCAACCAGCCATTTCTGACATTCCACCACCAGCGATTGTTCCTGACCTGTCGGTGTGAGGGATTCAAAGATCCCCAGGAGGAATCCCCAGTGCCGACATGTGAGTATTTATCCAACCCCAACCCTTATCCTAATCATCACTCTAACCATCCCTCTCCATTACCTTAACCCTCCCTTCCCCCTTCCCTGCAGCCTGACCTTAACCTTCCTCTACTATGCTGTATCTCCTCTCCGCAGTTTAACCCTAAGACTCCCTTCCCCACAGCCTAGCTCTAAACCTCCTCGTCTATGCTCCATCCCCTTACCGCAGCCTTACCATAAGTCTCCCCTTCTACACTACATTCCCTCCATGCAACCTAACCCTAAGTCTCCCCTTCTATGCTGGATCCCCTCACTGCAGCCTAACACTAAGACTCCCCTTCTACACTAACCTGTCCAGTCAGGTGCTGTAGCAGGTTTTTATCGGGTGCTATGCCGAATGTCGGAAAGCTAATAGATGGGTAAGTTGTCGAAAAATACATTCAGCATACTTACCCGTTCATTATAAAATTTCTAATAAGGCAAATTTTTTAAATAGAGCTGACAATTAGCTGGCAGCTGTCTGCATTTCTAAAATCTGACTTTCCTAGCAGCAAACGGAACCCATTTCTGGCTTGGGGCCTATTTTGTTTACTAAAAGTTCATCCTTCTGTAGTATATGCCCATGGCTATGAAGTATTTGTTTGATCTGCTTGGTTTTATTGGGTTATGAAGTAAGTTATTTTCCTCAGGAATGTTTATTGTTTCTCTGATAAATTAAGTAAAGTAGAAATGTTTGCATTTAATTTCACATTTTGAAACACATCAAAAAATAAATTCCCAATTGCTGTACTATAGGACTGTTTATAATAATGTTTTTAATGCCCATATATATGTATAAGTAATGTAATCCTTCAGAAGACTTTAATCCTATGGTCAGAATGAATTAAGGCTACAGATACCCCTGTGAAAGTTACAGAAAGTGCATAAAATCAACATGTGGACTAAGTTCACACAGCTGCATTTCACAATCATTGTAGCCTTTACTACATTAGAATGTAGTATAAAAACATTCATATGTATATTTATGCTCTAAATATATCCTTATTTATTTAGCTATGTTTTAACAGTCCACTGAATATACCACACAAAGTGGTTATATAGAAGTTCTACCATTTAAATTCACCCATACATATAACAGTATTTCTTGTCAAGTAAGTTTTTTTTTATATATATCTTCCCCTTTTCGGATATGTGCATTATCATACAAGAAGGGGGCATTTTTCACATATTGTGCATCACACCGCTGGGCACATGGGAGGGATACAGGTGTGGCTTTCTCTTCCAGGAGTACACAATTCTCTGAAATTTAGAAGTCTAAAGTGCACATTTATTGACGCAAATTATACAATCTCAAAGGTCTTGATTTCTGTCATGGTACTGAAATGTTTACTCTTAACAAGAAATAATAATAAAAAAAAAATAGATTTGAACTATTAGGGGCTGATTCAGAGTTGCACTTCCACCTTTTTTTAGGTGCAAGTGTAGACCTGAGCAATACCATGTTGAATTGCAAGGGGAGGAAGATTTAAATTGTAAAATCAGAATTAAAATTAGGAGGTGAAGTTTCTTAGCTCAACTCTATTTTATATAATAAACATAAAGCTATGAAGTATTTTAGTTCTATGTGTAAAAGTTATGTATTTTCCCTGCATGCAAAAATTTTTTAATTAATTAATACCCCTTACTTTGAAAAATGGTTTAGCCGAGCTGTACACTTCCACCTAAAAAAAGGTATAAGTGCATCTCTGAATCAGCCCCTTAATGTTCTAATTTATTTTTATTAAATAGCATTTATTTTATGCCCATCCTCTATAAAACATTTCCCACATTTATTTTATGCCCATCCTCTATAGAACATTTTAATGCAACATGAGCTGTACATCTTTGATTTACTTCTGTTGATCAAAATTGCAATCAGTTTACTAGGACCATATGGTAGCTACATGAAGACTATAACACTTTACTGCCACAAACAGCATGTTGATCTGTATTGATATGCATCAGTAATATATGAAAACAGTGCATGAATAAGCCCTTAGGTGAATTTGTATTTGGTGCAGACTAGCAGCACTGTGTGCATAGGTGTCAGTATCTCCTGCATTCAAGGTAACTACATTCCATTCTATTATTCACAGTTTTGGTGCTCAGTTCATCAAGTCATTGCTCATTACATCTCTCTCTATTGTTCCAAATCTTTGATCTAGAGAAATAGAACAGGAAGGTTTTCCTCTAAGTTTATGGCTTGCTCTCATGTGACCCTTAGCTTTAGGTCATGTCTTCAAAGCACTAACAGCTGTATTTTGGAAACTGATAGATGTGAACTCTAGCGCTCATTGCTGAATGAATTTTCTTGGGATGATAAAGAACTGTTTATTTTTTCATGGTGTAGGCAATGTATGTGTTGATAGGTAAACTTGTACATGAACACTGCTCTACTCAACTCGCCCCAGTCACCAGACACTTGGTGCTGTTGCAAAGGTGGTGACAGACGAGATCAGAGGAGTAGGGAGTGAGGAGGTAGAAAACGTCTCTACTCTGCTCTAGCTGCTTGAGATGAATGGATAGGGGGTGGGGTGGGCAAAGGAATTTTGTTTACAAAATAAGCCTTATCTCTGCTTCCTCACAGAATAAAGCTACCTGACACAAACATTTTACCTTAAGCTGGGTACCAAGGCCAGTGCTAGTGTGTTCAGTGCACTCCTGCAAACTGTAAATTTGCTCCCTCCAGTTTAATTTAATGTTTAACACCAGTGACCCTCATACATTTCAGTATCCGTGTGTGTAATAAAATACAGAACACAATCTTATAACAACAAGCAAATCCTAGTCCAGTGATGGCTAACCTTTTGAGCTCGGTGTGTCAAAATTCGTAAAAAAAAATCTAGCTTACCTCGGGTGGCGTGTCACTTCTAGAAATATCCATAATTTTGTGATATTTGCAGCCATAGTAAAGAAAGTTACATTTTTAAGTGCCCTTTATTAATGCCCAGCCTTTTTGCCCTTTTGTGCCATCTTATTGTCCCCTTTTTGTGCTCAGCCTTTTTTCCCCCTTTATTAGTGCCCAGTCTTATTGTCCCCTTTTTGTGCTCAGCCTTTTTGCCCCCTTTATTAGTGCCCAGCCTTTGTGCCCTTTTGTGCCCAGTCTTATTTTCCCTTTATTGTGCCTAGCAATTTTGCCCTTTTGTGCCCAGCCTTATTGTCCCCTTTTTGTGCTCAGCCTTTTGTGCCCAGTCTTATTGTCCCCTTATTGTGCCCAGCCTTTTTGCCCCCTTTATTAGTTCTCAGCCTTTTTGCCCTTTTGTGACAAGTCTTATTGTCCCCTTATTCTGCCCAGCCTTTTTGCGCTCAGCCTTTGCCACTTTTTGCCCCCTTTATTAGTTCCCAGACTTTTTGCCCTTTTGTGCCCAGCCTTATTGTCCCCTTTTTGTGCCCAGCCTTTTGTCCCCTTTTATTAGTGCCCAGTCTTTTTGCCCTTTTGTCCCCAGTCTTGTCCTCTTATTATGCCCAGCCTTTTTGTGCCCAGTCTTATTGTCACCTTATTGTGCCCAGCTTTTGGCACTTTTTGCCCCCTTAATTAGTTCCCAGCCTTTTTTTTTAAAATAATTTAAACTTAAAATAAACTTACCTCTACTTTCTGCTCTCTTCTGCGGCGCCTCTCTATTCCTCCCACTCTGACGCTGCGTGACCTAGGTTATGCAACGTCACTCATTGTGTCCTAGACTGCAGCATCTGATTGGATCATTTTGATCCAATTAGGTGCTGCAGGGGAGAGTGGCGTTATCAGCCATATCCCCTGCAGCTGATACCGCCTCTCCCCACCACTTACCCCGCTGATCGCCGCCGCTGACCACCGCCGACATCCACCGCTGCACGCCGCAATCAGTAAAACCTATGACACTCGTGTCAGAAGTGACACGCAAAGACATTTTGACTGTGTGTCAGTCAAAATGTCTTGGCGTGTCACCTCTGACACGCATGTCATAGGTTCGCCATCACTGTCCTAGTCACTTCTACACAATGGAGACAGCACCCAAGTCTCTGCTATATATACAAGTGAATGCCATACAATACAAATGCAAAACGGTTATCTGGCACCCATTATGTTTTATGGGTTTTGATTATTTATAATTATAAACATTCATTTATTATTAGTGCTTGATATTATGTCATATGTCAATACATGTCATTGTTTATTTTATATACACGTGTATCCGAAATTGCAAACACTCAGGGCCCTATTCAATTGCCGGCGAAGTTTTAAAAAGATTGCGTTAGAAAAAATATGATGCCTTCGCCGGCAATTGAACGTTAAAAATTCGCATATTCAATAATTTTTTTACCGCTGCACTAAAACAGCAGCCAGCAGTAAAAAAACGTAACGGAAAAAAAAATACCTTCTTAGCACGTCGCAAATCACCTCCTGCTAGCAGGAAGTACCCGGCGCTAATGACAGGTTATTGGCCAGTGTCTAAAATAACGTTCTCACGATATTTCATGCTGGCTAATAACCTGTCATTAGCGCCGGGTACTTCCTGCTAGCAGGAGGGGATTTGCGACGTAGAGAAGGTTTTTTTTTTTTACCTACGCACACACGCAGG
>WWET01000025.1:645506-663338 GCA_011038615.1 Limnodynastes dumerilii
TTTTAGTAAATGCTGAGATTTAATTCTCAAAGTCGCCCCTCAACACAGGCGATTAGCAGAGGCGATTTAAAGCGCCCCTTAGTAAATCTGGCCCCAGATGTGAGTCCAAGAAGTGGACCTTCAGAGACATGTTAGATCCCATAATATTTTGAGATTTAAGATATAGTACACTATCTCTTGGTAGCTGACTGCCTTATTCTTCCTTAAGAAGTGCTGGCAAATGTTCTTGAGAGCCTTCCATGCTTTTTCGGAAGGATTAAGCAGACCATCAAAACTTCCATTGAGCATTAGTTCTTGTATTTGAGGACCTCTACAAAGATCCCCTCTTTGAAATTTGCATCACTGTTTCTTGGGCATTTAGCATACACAAGCCTACTTTGATCCATCGCTTTGATAAGTCCTTTGCAAGATCCTGCTTTATATAGAGTGGAGGCAGGAAGACTGTCTCAGAATCAACAAGTCACCACTTGTCACCGCTGACAACATTCTTCTCTCCTGTGGCTAGTGAAGTTCGCTTTGGCCACTGCTTCACAACATAATAGTTTTTCCGGTCTCTGTTGTCCCACTCACACAGAAAACAGAAGTACTTGGCAAAACAAAGTTGTAGTCCCAGCAAGAGAGAAATTACATTTTTAAGTCACCACAGACATTCCAGTTCATTCCATTCTTCATATTTAGTCTGCAGGACTTTCATGTGTTTCTTTCATAGCAGCAGCATGAGTTCAAGCTTACTTTAGAGGAATCGATAAATAGACGCCAACCCTCTATTTTGGACTTGTGAACAAGTGCATCCATAACAGACTTAACATTTTGGCAAAATACAATTCCATCTTCAAGGGCAGAGAAATTCTTAAAGGCACTATACATCTTTCTGTGAACACATACTTTAGTGTCATTGTGAAGGAGCCTTTCAATCTGGAGCCCAAAAGTTCTGCTTGCGGCTTTGTCCATGGCAGGCATTCTGTCAAAGCCGTGACAACGACATTTGCCTCAGAGCTAGAATACAAATCCAAATTTTCAGAGTTGCTCAATCTAGACGCTAAGAAAGCTTTGGGCCAATGTCATGGACACATCTGCAGGATATCTTTGTATACAGAGATTTTAGTGAAAAATTTGCTACATTTATTGAACTTATCTATTTGAATCCTGGTACAAACCTCCTAATTCATGGTTGTAGGAGCTCTCCGGTAATCATGTCCAGAGGGACTAGACAAGGGTGCCCACTCTCCCCCTACTTTTTAAGCTAGACACACTTCTTTGTCTAATCCAAACTTTAAAGGCATAAGTATATGCAACAAGATTGTAAAAGTCTTCTTCTCCTTTATATATCTGACCCGCTGAAATCACTACCAACATATTATTCAAGATTTTGGCCATCTCTCTGGTTTCACAATCAATGAGTCTATATCAGTAGCCCTGCGGCTAGGACCTGAACAACGTCCTTAGTGGGCAGATCGGTTTTAACTAGTTTGGGCCAGGCAATTGCTAACATACTTTGGTTTACACCTCCCTAAAAACTTCCATACTTTATACACTGACAATATGCGATAATTGATCACTAATGCTTGCAATACTATGGTTAAATTTGGCAAAATATACCCCTCTCAGGTGAAAATTTTGTGAAAAGTATAATATTTTCCAAACTTCTATACCCCCTGCTAATGCTCCCCATAATACTGAAAGAAATTTTTTTTGAGAGATAGTCAGGAGCGCTACACACGTGATCAGCAGCATCTATCACAGATCACTGGGAAGATATGCGAACTTCAAACAATATGTATAAAGTAAAGTGATCTATAGTGAAAAGCGCTAGAAAGAGATAATAAACTGAGAGAAGGGGTCCAAATCTCACTGAGCAGATATGCTAGAGCTGGTGGTAAAGATATTCGTTCCACACACAATGTTCAATACACCATGCACCGCTGTAAATGCCAAGTCTCACATAAGATCAGAAAAATATATGAATATAACTGTATACAGCAATGAATTAATCACTGTTGGTGTATAAGTAATACACATTAAAGTCTCACATATAAGCAAGTCCTGGGCATATAGCCACAACGTGAGCAAATGCAGGTATTGTATAAATACAAACTGATATGTCCACAATGTAGGAGTCCGATAGTTACAATATCCCAAATGTATCCGTGCAAATAACAAATAAGAAAAGAATAAGACTCACAATGTTCGTAGAAAGAAATTCTGGGATACCTTCATGCCACTGCGTTGACACAGAGCGGTATGTACGGAGTCCACACTGTTAGCGTGCTGTATCTGTATCACCATAGAGCAGCACTTTTTCTCTAGGTGGTAAGCGGACGGGCAGTTGAAGCCTCACTCCCGTTCCCGGATCCAAATGGCTGATTCAAACCTCAAAGAGCGGGATACCACCGTGGTACAAAGTGGAAAGGGGAGGCAAAAAAGACCACAAATAGGGTAATAACGTTCAAGCAAGAAGGAAGATTTATTAGTATTAAGACATATACTCACATACACAATGTGACAATTACACAAAGTGTTTTGTCATAAAAAGCTTTTGATGATAATAACAGATCATCTGCTGTTTCTTGTAAGGTACACAACTGCATACAATGATGGTGGCCCTTATAATATCCAGAGATGAAAAGCACAATACCAACGCGTTTCGGATGTACTAGCATCCTTTCTCAAGGCTCCCCATAATACTGTCCTCAACTTATGAACGAATGCTTAACAAAGTGTTCCGTAAATTTATCTGGCATGGCAAACACTCTGGAATTGCTCTCATTAAGCTGCAACAGCATCGCAATAATGGAGGTCTTAACTTCCCAAACTTAAAACTGTATAGTTACGCCAGCAATATTCATTTTATATGAGACTGGATTCACAATACGTAATGCTATGCTAACACATCTCTCTTACCTTCTTTCTACACTGTAGTCGCCGAAATCTCTCACAAGACATTCAAGACAACCCACTCTTGATGGTGACATCAGGGACTGAACTAGGGTTGTGCGATAGGGGCTGCTGCCTAGGGCATAAATCTTAAAGGGGCACTATTAAGTTAACATTTATGGTTAAATTGGCTTGGAATTCAGGGTCAGGGGCACCATTTTTCCTTTTTGCCCCAGACGCTATGCTTTCTAGTTATGGCTCTGGGCGACATGATCCAGCTGGAAAAGTGTTAGAAAGCGTAAAGGTCGAAACAACAAGCACTCCCTCTTTATGCCTCTTTTACGAAACCCTATTTTACAGAATGGAAATGCAGCATATCTCTTTGTCAGTTAGGTATCAAAAAGTATTACATGCATTTGTGACCTAACATTTCTACATTTGCAGTCCTTAAGATTAGTGGCACAAATACAGGAATCTTCTGACATACCATCCACACACCTCTTTGCTAATCATCAAGCATTAGATTATGCCCTAACTGTAATACACCAATTTGAAGAAGACGATTAGCGACCATTACCATTTACTCCAGAATGGGCAGTGCTGGGATACTTGGATCCTGCTTTGAAACTTAAAACCCAGACTAAACTTATGGCTACCATTATATCGGCAGTGGCTTAGAAGTATATTCTACAACACTGGGTTCATAATAGACCACCTAATATTACTGTATTTAAGGACAAGTTGTTTTATTTGTTCCCTATGGAATGGCTTGAAGCCACTTAGACGAAAGAAAAATCAGTTAAAAAACTTTTTTAATGCCTCGTAAAAATACATCCTCACACTCAACTCATCTACGTCATTCCAGATACATACTCGCTTCCGTGTCACTGCCTGGTATGAGACTAGAGGCCTCCCATCCCAAATATAATACAACCTGAAAGCTCGCCCTACCCTCCTTTTTTTCTTTGAATTTCATTCATGTTGCCAAGATACAAATCCATATTATATTAAGCTGTTTTCCTTTTCTATATTGCTATGTTTTTTTTTTTGGTTTGTACTTAACACAAACTGCTGATATTGTAACTATGTTGTATGTTGTCATGTTTTCTTCTGCTCCAATAAAAATAAAATATTTAAATAATTAAAAAAAAAAGTTCTGCTTGACTTTTATATTTAAGGTCTAAATCTCAGGAAAGGTCACTGAGATCTCATTGGGTAAATGTGCTACAGGAGATGAAAAGGGAGCCTCAAAGCTTGGGTCAAGACTTACTTGATCGTCACCATGCTCTGCAGGCTCTATTTCTTGTTAGTTTTTTTGTAGTTTGATCTTTTCTGGAGGCTTTGAAGCAGATGTTTCTTCACTATGAGACACAGACCTTATGGTCGACAGTAAATCCGGGTATGTCACATTGTGCAGTTTGCAGTGTGCTTTGACTTGGAGCTTATGCCTGAAATGTTCATCAGACAAAAGTAGCAGTCTGTCCAGTGGTCTTTCGATTCCCACCAGGGGTTAGATTTACTAAGCTGCAGGTTTGGAAAAGTGAAGATGTTGCCCATAGCAACCAATCACATGTAGTAAATGGAAGTTTAAACGTTACCACACCACAAAGGTAGCAAAAAGAGTCTGAACAGTTAACACAGCTTTAACGCATTGCTCCACATAGCAAAAAAAAAGCACAGTGCAGCATTCACGGTTAACTTGGAAGATAAATGTAAAGGTTCACACGACCGCAATCCTTATGACCAACAAATGTAGACCAACCCACGCAAAGGTGATCACTTGACACAGCTGCTGGGAACAGCCAATAAAAGCCCGCACATGCACTCTGTAAATGGGCTATATATCTCAATATCTTAAAGAGGGCATATCTTGTGGGTAATAGAAAGTATCTATGAACATTCTGGAAATAAGCATAGAGATTACATATATAATAACTAGATTTTAAGGATCTGAAATAAGAAAATTATGTTTTTTTCAATCCATGTTTTAGGAGTTTATAGGTTTTCAATTTGTATTTAGGAATTTATACATTGCATGAAAATAAATCAAAACCAAGCGTTGTGTTTGAAACACAGTGGTCCGGATTCACAGTTACGTAGTTTTCGTCTTACGTACGTTGTTTTAAGAATTGAGCTATGACGCATGCATAGTAGATTATTTACGCTATCTACGTACCATTTCTGTACGTAGATTGCGTAAATGGTACATAGATAGCGTAAATAAGCTACTATGCATGCGTAGTAGCTCAATTCTTAAAACAACGTACGTAAGACGAAAACTACGTAACTGTGAATGCGGACACTGTGCCTTTATTATATAAGAATTACATATGAAAGCTACTCATTTGAAACTCCTTAAACCTCTTCTGTCTTCTGTTGAATGCTCCATGTAACATGAGGTAAGGGCAGGGTTGCTGACTTTCTATTCCTTCCCTCTGATCCCGGAGGTAAGAGAGAGATGCCGGTCTGGGGGTTTGGGGCTTGATGATGTGATTTTTTGCAAATGAACCAATTTAATTACCCAAATAACGTCAAGTCCCAGCCCCAATCCCTGGTAACACTAGGATTTAATGTTGCTGCGATTTGCATAAAATCATTGTGATTTGCCGGCTCCCCCGGGATACCTGGGAGAAGTGCCCAAATGTTGGGAGTCTCCTGGATAGTTCAGGAAAGTCGGAAACCCTGGGTAAGGAGTTTCATAACTCTCATAGCTTTCATAGGATTCTATGGCAGTGTTTCTTGCACTTTCTCTCAGAGAATAATTTGACCTGTTTCTGACATGATTGACAATATATAACTTTTCCATTTGTTGAAAAGTTTTTTATCAGCTCCAATCCACTGTTGCAGTAGAGCTCTTTTTAAAGATTTACATTAAAGCATGATCATTCTGTACACAGATACATATGGATACCCTCCAACTCTACCTATTTAGCCGGTTTGTAACGGTCTGTACCAGCTAAAAGAGCTCATGTACTGGGAATGGCACAGTTGGTGCTACCCAGAAATTTCCTCCCCTAAGCTCACCTACTACTCCTGTCGAATTTGATCACTATAACGGTTCTATAACGGTTCTGGGAGACATGCAAGTGTCCAGAACTCCTTCCGAACGAGGGGAGTGCAAGGGGCGTGCACGTTGTTCTTCCGGGTCTAGTAATAGATCTTCGTGCACACGGAATCTGGTCCTTTGTTCCCAGGGCAGGGTAGCACCAAGCAGCCTACACATATTTAAAGAATTGTGGCTCTTTAAGAATTGCTAAAAGGTAACTGAAAGGAACAAAATACAAAAAAAGCCTAGAAACTAATTCTACTCAAACTCTGAACTATTACAAAATTATAATTTTTTAAGTGGTTATAGCTTTGCACCCCTTTATCCATGAACTCAGCTAAATGTGTACAACTATACAACTTTTGCAACAGGCAAGCAAATGATTAATCAGCAAGGCACCTCAACGAGTTAAACTGACCACCTCAGTAATAATATATAAAGACATACACAAAAGAAGGTTGCACATTCAATCATAATACTGTTAATCCTAAAACCACAATAATTAAAACATAAACTAATTATTAATCACAATGATTTAGTATCACTATTAGTTCCAAAATGCCTATTGGTACACGCAAACTACTGCAGGGCAGCATGGTGACTCAGTTTGTATGTTCTCCCTGTGTCTGCGTCGGTCTTGTCTGGGTACCCTGGATTCCTCCCACACCCCAAAAACATACTGGTAGGTTAATTGGCTGCTGACTAAATAAACGCTGGTGTACGTGTTAGGTACCTTAGTATGTAGCTCCAATAGGGGCAGAGACTGATGTGAATGTCTAATGTAGTAACCCTATGGGCTCAAGTTTTGGTTAGGCAGGGGTGGGTCTTTAGACATTATTTGCATAAATCACAACCTCAAGCCCCACCCCCATACTGCCATCTCTTGTTCCTCCCAGAAGGGAGACACAAGAAGTCAGCAGCTATGCTCTTTCATCCCTCAGAGGATGCCCATTGCGGTACTGCTGCTCTCCTCCTCTGGTAACTTAATTAGCATACCTAACCCTACCTGTATGTTGGAGTTTAGGCATGTGGATATTATTAAGTGCCAGCCCCTATTACGGAAGTTCTTCCATATGGAACAAAGTGCCGTACGGAAGAACTTACGACACGTAACATCTGGAACGCGAATGTGCCGATGTTACATGTCAAGGTGACTTATGCAAGAAACTTTCATAAGTCCTCTTACGACCCTAATTGTAAATCAATGCCATAGAAGCCCACATTGACATGCATTGAGCTTCCCCTATATCTGAATGCAAAACACGGACTGGCTGCGGGTGATTCAAAGGTCCGCACATCGGTAGCTCAGGATACCTATGCAAGTACTACACGTAGTGTACAGGCTCAGAGCAGCCAAGATTAATACAGCTCCACTGCGTAAGTGCACAGTAGTACACTGTAATGTAGACTGGAAACAGCGACTATGTATAATGTGAGCCCTCTGTCACAATGCGAATGCACTAATACTACATCCAAGAATGCATTTAGCCAAAACAAAAAATAATTTTTTTCAAAAACCTAAAAAACGCTCACGCAGTGACCCCATGACCTTTGTAATACATCTGAAGTATGAAATGCTAACATTATGGTCCGATATAGGTTGTGGATTGTCCGCCCCCTGGATATAACCTGTGGCTGGTGCAAATGTTTGCTTGTAAACTGAACGCACGGAGCTCCGTAACTCAGCACGTCCCCTCCTTCTCACAGAGTTCAGGCCACTAAAGTATCCAGAACCCTACCTTAACCTTTTCACACGGGTCTGTTTACGAAAGAACTTATAACGCGTAGCATCCATCGTCTTTGGTTCTGGATAGCTCCCAATTGCATAAACTTGCCCTTAACTGTACACTGACTATGGCCCAAATCCACCCCCCCATGCTTTCCATACATGTGGGGGTGAACTCCCCCTATCACTCCCCTATGTATCATGTGAATATTGCGTGTCTCACGCTGTCATTAGGTCTGTCCGACCACTGATCCGCTCTCATGTGGGTAATTACACCCACACTGCTTAGCCCGCCCTCCTACCCTCATTTAACTACCTCCCCCGCCCACCTACACTAACCTGAACGTACGAACGCTGGGGGACGTCCCCTCCAGTGTCCCTACGGCGCTGCTACGGACGCCCGATCCACGGTCGGGCAACATCTGCCCAGCGCATGCGCAGTTCGGCTGAAAAGCCGATCTTACGTTTACGCCCGCCGTCCTAGCGACGGCGGACGTAGGTCTGGATCAGGCCCAATGTGTTCAATTTCAATATTCAATAAGCCTCTCTTTTACAGAGAATATTAAATATATCACCCCCAGGTGTCATTTGTACTTGTTCAATATCCATAAAGGTATTACCTCTCACATTATTCATCTGACACCTGGAGAAATGCAAAGAAAAGTGATGTTTTCTTGAGCCGTTCAATACATTTCTCCAATGTTCCAAGAATTGTAGCATCAGGCGACCCACATACTGTACCCCACATGGACACTGGATAACATAAATAACAAAGGAGGATTCACAATTCACCTTTATGTGAAAGTCTCTCTTTATGACTTATTTACACTGATAACAACCTACAGTAACAGGGGGGAGTTGTATTATGTTCCAAATGGTTTAATTTCTCCTCTGTCCTACATTGTTTCAAATGGCTGGAAACCAGTAAACTTTGAAGGTTCCTGGATTTCCTAAATACCTTTCCTACATCCTCAATGAAGCTATTGAAGTATCATCCAGAATGAAGGGAGATGCATTCCTCTTACAATCTGTCTTAATTTCTTACTCATAGGGTTATATTATGAGATAAACAGCCATTAATCTTGCGGATATTTTTAGAATTTATGGTGATGGAAGATTCCACATTCTCTTCATAATCTATCATATTTTCATTCCTAGTCCTTTGTTGTTCTTTCCATAATACAGACCCATTATTAAAAGACAGCATATTTCCAATTTTTCCCAGAAGGCCCTTTGTAGTAGCCACTCTGGGTAACACTGACCCCAAAAGGCCGAGATAAGAACGGATGCTTGCTTCCGAAAAGTCTCCATGTGAGAGCAATTCCTCCTTAGCTTTAATAATTGGTCCTTAGACTTTTTTGTTTCCAGGATGACAGGTGGTTAGTCTTGGAATTCAGGAAATTATTACAATCCATTGGTTTCCTATATGTAGAGGTATTTATACAATCCATTGGTATAAATAGAAAAAAAGTGGATTGTAATAATTTCCAACAGAGTGGTGCCGCTCTGAAAAGAGATTGTATTTAAAAGGGATACTGTATACCAGTAAGAATTATCAAGCCATCAAGAACTTCTCCTCACTGGAATATATACACATTTTTTTTCTTCAATTTCCTCTAGCTGTAAGTCCAGACTCTTTGGGCTTTATTTACAAAGATCGTTTTCATATGATACAGCCCATTTTCATGTGAAAACGGGCTTTATCATATGAAAACGAAGAGTTCCTTATTTATAATGCTATCATTGCCACGGAAACCATGGCGACGATCGCATTAAAACTTCTGATCGCCAGCCTGCTCTAATGACCGCAGGTTGGCATTTACTAAGTGTCAATGCGGATTGTTAAAATCCGCGCTGACACTTAGTAAATGCCAACCTGCAGTTAAATAACGTCATCTAAAGATGGCATTAGGGTAAGTATTCCAGTGGTCTCCCCATGTAAACCCCTTTCCTTCCCCTAATAGCTGTTATTAGGGGGGGGAAGAGGGGGGGTACATGTCGGGAGACCGCTGGAATACAGTTAACTTAACTAGTTTTAATAGATTTTTACATAATAAACATATTCAATTAAAAAAAACACAAAAAAATAGAAACCGAAGCTTTAAAACATTCCTGACCGGGCGCGCGTCTATCTCTAATCCCGGCGCATGTGCAGTAATTTTGCCTTTCGAGACTTTAAATTTTACAAGTTCCAAAAGGCAGCTACTGTGCATGCGCCGGGACTCCAGAGCCGAACGATGTCAGCGAAAGGCTCGCTGACCGTTGTGGTTCCTCGCCGGAGGGGCAGTGAGCCTGGTTGCTATCAATAGCGCTCAATGCGCTAATGATAGTAAATAGAGTCCACAATTTTTTTAATTACTGGATCCATACTGTAAAAGCCCGGATTGTGTTAAGGGACTGAAGAAAAAGTTGATGAACACTTGGGATTTCCATTGTTACCTGTCTTGATTCATATTATAAGTTATTTTTTAATAAGCACATTGTTTGGGGATTATTTTTTAATTAGCACCTTGGTGAGTATATTTAGAGAGCAGTCTGTCTAAAATACACCTGGGGCTAGATTTACTAAAGTTGAGAAGATCAAAATCGCCACTGTTTGATATTTTTTTTGTGGCGATTTTGAAATCTCAGATTTACTAAAGGCGATTTTCCTATTTCCAGATCTAACATTATATGTGGCATAATGTGATTAAAAAAACACAATGTTATCAACATCATTACTAAATGTAACAATCTGTTGCTGCTCACTGTTCTGCAGTGGATTTCATCTTCTTCTTGCTTCTCCTCGGCCCAATCCGCGCTCCTCGGTGTCCTCCGGCAAATGACAGGCCTCATTACAGGGCTTATATTTATAGCCTCGGATGGCAACTCCCTGAACCGCGAGGCTATATTAAAAGTACAAAACAACTCCAGTATGCTTGAAAGCCTTAGCCATGCTCTGCTGATAGAACTACAAGGCTAAGCATTGCTTAGCCTTGTAGTACTATCAGCGTCACCATGGTAAGACTTCTAACCATGCTGCGCTGCGTGTAAAAAAATTACAGTCTGCACAAAACATACAGTTATACATTACTGTAAGTGTGGATGTAAAATAAACATTTTTCCTGACTAATAATGCCCCCTAATGTGTGCAGTTACCTCCGGTGGCCACCATGTCCTATACTAAATGTATCGGAATGTATTGTGTGGTGTAGAAAAAGAATCAAAAATTTTGTCACTCACCGTTTGCTGTCATCATTCTTGGAAAGAGTTGCTTGATGAGTTTAATCTTCTCCAGTTACTTGTAGACTGTCCTCCGGTTTCTAGAAGTGACGTCTCCGGTGGTGTGTTCCGCTTCTCGGCCTCTTCTGTACTTGAAACATGGACAGGCTCCTGCTTCTTATTCCGTGGCGCTCCTAATGACCATTCGGTTGCTTGGAGGCAGCCTTTTATATTAATGATGACGTTAGTAACAATAGGAGCTCTAGTATACTTATATACAAATAACAGTAAAAAATATCAAACTAGATATGATGAAGATTTGCTATGTTCAATTATATTCGTTTTTTGTGCAGTACAGTCAAGCACGTAGTTACATGAAAAGTTGAGCATTTATCAGGATAGCATGTGACTATGTGAAAATATCTAAACACGTTAAAATGTGTATTTACGCCTCAGGATCCATCTCATATGTGTTAAAAGGTGTAATTGTTATCAGTTATGTGCATATCTTGATTGCATTAGCCATAAAACTTTTTGCTTATTTACTTACTATAATGACAAGATTCATAAAGAAGCCATACTTTTTTTAAGCAAAATATATTTTTATTTATTATACTATATAATCTATTGCATCTTATAACATGAATTTTAAATGGATAAAATCCATCAGTGGATAAGAATATATCTATTAGAGTTCCGAAGCCTATGTTAACCACCCTGTTCCCCTTATTTAGATAAGTTTCATGTAATAACATGGTGCAATGCTTGCGTGTCCCTTGCTTGTGCCGATGCAGACTATTTAAGTGACACGATTCAGGCTATGTACTGCCATTCTCCTGTGGCGTACCCACAGAAATATTTCAATATAATTTATATTATAACCCGTTAGATTGCTTAAAATGTGAGATTCGGATGGGGATACAGCAGGCTGTTACCAGCTCTTCTCCTTCTCAAAGCGTTCAAAGTCCAACTTCAGCCACACTGAAGTTGATCTTCTGGTGACGCTAGCAATGGACATATTCCACCAGTCCAGCAGACCAGTGTTGACAGCAGCCAAATCATGGTTAGGGGAGGAGATCTGCAATAAGATCAATGTGATAGCACCCATTTGACTTAACTTAGACATAGCCCCTAGCAAGTGCAATTGTTTACACATAACTGGAGCTCACAGCAGGACACGCACTGATGGGGATGCAGTTGCTGGCTGGGCATGTCTATCCAGCTCATTGACTACATGGTTCCACCCACACGCCCATGGAATGCACTTTAGTGTGCAAGCCAATATACAGCCATTTGCAATGGGGTTTGAATAGGTACCATATGAGTGCATCTTCTGAGCATGCGCACTTGCAAATAATAGAAAAATACATGACACCAGCTGACGTACACTCAGAACTGGATCAAAACCCCTTTTACTCACATAAAGCTTCAATAATATTGCCCCATTGTAGTGAAACAGTCACCAGCTATGTTCCCAGTCTTGCATTTGCCCTTATTCAATTCATTGTCCCAATTGTAGTGTCGAAGCAAAAGCAAATCCTATCATCTGGCTAGGCTGCTGAAAAGGATCCAGTACTGAGAACTCCCACAAATGTGTCTGTCAGGGCTAGGAAGTGGCAGTTCTTATTGTCCTTGGTGATTGCTATCTGGTTATGTCTATGAGCTCTATTTTAATGGGAATGCAATCTGAGTGTGAATGTGCATGTCTTAGCATCTTCTGTGAATTATTCTGTTATTAAAGTATATTCAATCCCATAGGCATTTAAAAATCAGGAATTAACATATTAACGCAGCACTTAATGCTTACCATTCACTACACCGATTCCCTAGCCGACAATCCAACAGACTTGACTAATTATCAGGCAGTGTATTGCCAGCTTAACAGTATTAGAAACATTGTAGAAACACCTCATTATAAGATCTATAGAAGATCATTGAAATTAAATAAAGATACACTCTCACTCCACAATCACTTTAGCTGTGTATTATGGAAACACTTAAGGCTTGTGGACCAGATTCACACATAAGTCTGATCCGTAGGTGCGGATACCAACGTATCGCCACCTAATTCTCCCTCCCCTTCCCATGCCTCCGTTTTTAAGAGTCTAACAGCACTTACGAGTACCATAGGGCTCCCTTAACTACCTGTACATATTTTCCCTCTTAAGGAGGGAGAATACACATATAGGGCCTGATTCAGACTTAAGAAGGTGCTTAAAATAAGAGCGGAAAGTCACTCCTGTCATATTTCACGAACAAAAAAACAGGCACATATATTCAGGTGGATCAAAGAAGCCAACTGAAAAAAACCTTAAACTGGTGCACACTCATAAAACTTCAGACAGAGATTTGCACTATATAAAAAGTAACATTTATTTCATATCCATTAAAAGGAAAAATATTGTTTTCCCCAAATAGTTAAAAAGTAATTACACATAGAAACAAACTTGCCTACCAACAAAAAAAATCACTGTATTGCATTGTGGCCACATATACTGTGCAAATTGAAAGAGATATATAGTTGCAAGTGGACTTCCGGCTATCTATGCTAAGGGAGGCAATGTACTCACCCTAAGAAACAACTAGCAGCCTCACGGCTGCGCTTCACACTGCTGTGCGGTAACTGACCCTTCCTACACTACGGAGGGAGCCGGAGTCACACTGTACTTGGAATCGGTTGGACGAAGGCAAGAGACCAGGAACGGGGAAATTACGCAGTTGGAATCTCCACGTGCAGTCGTCACCCAACACGCGTTTCGCCTGTCACGGTCGGCTTTGTCGAGGGTTTTGTATAGAGTCATATTTCATTTGTTGCAAGCATTATTAGAGTTGAGAGGTGGCGTTTCCTATCCCAAGTCTAAATAACAGTGTAATAGTAAAGCTGGTCACTATCTGTGTACTGTAAGAAATTCAAAATGATTTTCCTGCATGCAAAAAATACAATTTACTTGACTCCCCCCTGCAATCAACATGGTTTAGCCCAGGAGTGACTTTCCTCTCTTATTTTAAGCACCTTCTTAAGTCTGAATCAGGCCCATAGATTCCGCAGCCCTCCCAGCCTAATTTACATTCCTCCCCCAACCACTTTACGGAAGTAACCCCGGCACACCCCCTCTTACCTTAAAAACTTTAGTTAATATCTAGACGGAACCCCCTACGCAAATTGCATAGTCTATATGACTACACATGCACAGTGGCTTCATATGGCGTAATACCCACCTAAGAAGCATCAGCTTGTTAGGTGTGAATACGGTCCTGTGTCACTAAACTGTGAGATGACACACCTACAGGCAGGACTATCTTTACACACACTGTCCAGGCTCCCCATCACACTTTGGCACTAGCAGTGTCAGGGCACAGATCCTAACAGATACCCTCATCTTCACTAAGAACCATAGCAAGACGGTCTGCTCTTATTTGCCAGAAGCGTGCAGATCATGGCCGTCTATCTGCTCCCAATTTGGTTCCAGACTAGAAAGGTAGAACTGTGACAAGGTGTGCGTCAGGAATGACTGGAAATCTGAAGTAATCCAACAATCCTTGGTAGAAGTGCTGGAACAGATGAAGTCGTTGATATTACACATGATTTGAGAGCTAGCAATAAGAGCAAATAAAATTGGCAAGATTAAAGATGAATAACACAGGCCCATATTCAGAGTACAGGACGTATAACATATACGTCCGGTGTTTAGCGATTTTTACTACTGTGCATCCGTAGTCATTTTTTAACGCAATGAATTTTTTAACCATTATGATGTCAAAGATCACATGACAGTACATCAATTACCTAGCCAGGGTGGAATAGAATCTTTTCTTGATCTAATCTTTCTTTGATCAAAGTATCTTTTCATTTGGTTTAAACTCAGTTTATAATTATTATAGTAAGAATGGTGTAACCTAGTCTATTTTATAATCCAATGACATAGCCTATGACTGAGAAAATTTACATAGTAATTCAAAATCCCCCAGTCCTTTATATACACTGCTAAGAGGACGGGTTGTTCACATAATAGCTGTGTGGCTCTCTCTTTTTGTATTAAGCAGTCTGAAGATACTATTTATGTCATGGTTGTAAGATTATCGTGATTTACCAAGTGTTTGTTTTATAAAGTCCCTGACTGTTTGACTTTTGTATGATATGTTGCTTTAATGAGAACACATAGACCACGTTTTTCATCTCTCACCAAATAGATGAGTGTCAGGCAAGAGAGGTAATAATGTCATCATCACTTGCTGGTAAATGCTGTTAGCAGTCTAAAATGACAGTTTAGCAGGTAATATCTTTGCATGATGTGCATCACTTTTGTATCCAGTATAATTGTATTTATAATGTGCTTTAATTACAGCCTTTAAAAATGTAGTTGGACTGGTGGCCTTGAAAAGCACAACATGTTATTGCCAGTGTTGAGGGCCATTTATATATTCGTGTTTTATTCTTATTTTATTTGTTTACAATTTATTTACGCTGAATACCACTGCTTATATCAAAAGTTCTTTAACAACATAATGAATAGGTGAATTGTGAGCTTTGTGCCTTCAGTAGCTGTGCTGATTTACATTGAATATCCCAAATGCATAACAACACATCTGTACTGGTTGCAGTCTCCGGTTAGAAAGTTTAATTTCCAAAATAGGGAAATCCGAAAATTCCTTTTTGGTTGTCCCTGTTTCGAATACTCCCCAGTTTAGAATTTTTTTTTCAGAATGGGTGAGTATGCCAATCACCATACTCACCCATTCCGTTTCAGAAACGCTGCTGCCGCCGCTGCTGCAGGCCCCGCAACATGGGAAAGGTGAGTAACCTCTCCGGGGTTAGGGTCAGGCTGCGGGGAAGGGAGGCTTAGGGTCAGACTACAGGGGAGGAAAGCTTAGGGTCAGGCTGCGGAGTAGGGAGGGTTAGGGTCAGGATGTGGGAGAGGGAGGGTTAGGGCAAGGCTGCGGGAGAGGGAGGGTTAGGGTCAGGCTGCGGGAAAGAGAGGGTTAGGGTCAGGCAACGAGGAAGGGAAGGTTAGGATTAGGTTAATGGATGTAAATGTCTTCAACTTTCACCATTTTAATAAAATCCCTTTCACATCACCACCAAATAGCAGAAACCCGTTTTTTTGGTGGTGATGTGAAACGTCCCTCTAATGATCCGCGATTCAGACCAGTGAAAAAAGAAGTGTTTTTCTCGGGTCTCACATGGGACTGGTGGCAATGTGAAAGGTCCCATGTTGTATTTCAACCCGGGTCCTTCACAAAGACACCTGATTGGACAGATTTTTTTTACTATTGCTATGGCAATAGTAATCAAATCTGTAGCCGGGAGCCATGAGCAGGGAAAGCAGAAAGGCTGCATTTATTTAGTACTTATAGGTCTCCTTTCTGGCCCATCTGCCTGCAGTTCCACTATTCGCCACTATGAATTTAGTACATGTATGTCCCCTTTCTGGTTCACCTGCGTGCGGACCAGAAAGGAGACATGCATGCACTAAGTTCATAGGGCAATTAGCGTGGAACTGCAGGCGGACCAGAAAGGGACCTATAAGTACTAAAAAATGCAGTCTGTCTCCTTTCAGGTCCTCCTTTTTTAAAACTCCTGCAGTTTATAAAAAAAAAGGGAAGTCCCCTTAATTTTTTTCAGCCAATAAGAACTCCTCTTAGGCTTATTGACATTTGCTTGCCACACAATATTAAAGCGATGCTTCACTGAGGAGTAAGTATTAACAGAATTCTGAATCAGAATGTGGACACATCAATGGGGCCAGATGGGATACTAGGATACTAAAAGAGATTAAGGGCCAGATTTACTAAGCTACGGGTTTGGAAAAGAGGAGATGTTGCCCATAGCAACCAATCAGATTTTAGCTGACATTCTCTAGTATGTAAAAAAAATGTGAGAGCTAGAATCTGATTGGTTGCTATAGGCAACATCTCCACTTTTCCAAACCCGCAGTTTAGTAAATCTGGCCCTAAGAGGTGTTGGTAAAACCATTAATAGCATTACTAAACTAGGACCATATTCACACTTAAGTAAGTGTAGAATCTACATGCGTTTTTTTACGCTCAGTTAAGTTGCGCATACCCAGAACCCAAATAAATGCATGTAAATTTTGACAGACTGATTAACAAACACTGTCTGTCTGTCTGACTTAGACCTGATGCACAAATCACCATGGAATGAGTCCCACGTGCATGGCTAGAGGGGCAAGACTCTTAATGCAAATGAGCAGCACACGGGCTACTAATGTACAGTATGGGCATTTCAAGTTTGAGTTAGGACTGATTCACAAGTAGGAGGGCCCTGCACGGGATAAGGTAGCCTATGACCACTTGTAAGTTGATGAACCAAATTGTTTAGTGTGAGGCCATCATCACTTACTTAGTTGAGGCCACACCTGCTGCGTGTTTTTTAAATCAATAGATGTGTTTTTTAAATGAAACAAATAAAGGCTCGTTTTTAAAATCCTACGCTTATACATTTAGTGTAAGACTGTAACCTTATAAAAGTTCCCTTTTTTGTTTTATTTTTTGAAACATTTTTTATCCATTTAAATGTTGTAATTAAGCACCATTAGATTTACTTATTTAACTGTATTAGTTGTTTGTGTTGTTTATCATATTTAAAATTTTATTTTAATAATGTTTATGAAACTCTCTATATGTAGTGGATGTTTGAATTTATAACGTCATGTGGTAAGCATTTATGTGTTTTGTTAGGTATGTCTTTATTTTTAGAATTTAAAGTTGTATTTTTATTTAAAAAAAAAAAAAGTTAAATTTACTCTTCAGAATCATAATCGTGCGTTTATTTACGTATCTTTGAATGTTAACCAATTTTAGTCAAATAAACACACGGCGGATTCACAGCTAATTAAGGCCCGTATTCAGAGTACCGGACGTATAACATATACGTCCGGTGTTTAGCGATTTTTACTACTGCGCATGCGTAGTCATTTTTTAACGTAATCTACGTATCTTTTTCTTATGTAGATTGCGTAAATGC
>WWET01000025.1:663516-678888 GCA_011038615.1 Limnodynastes dumerilii
AGGGAAAGTGATAGAAACCTGTTAAAGAAGCAAATTGCAGAATATATACAATTTAGCAATTTATGGGATAACAAACAGCTTTAATTCACTGACGGAGATTATTTCAAACAAATATAAAGCTAGCCACATATTAGAGTGATTATTGGTCTGATCGTTCAATTATCGAGAGATCAGGCAAGTAATAGCTGTAGGTTTGTATGGATTTTGAAAATGCCAATAAAACTTCTTAAACGCTTGGCTCTGATTGTCTTATCATTTAAATTTCCTGACTAACCATAATTTGTATTGCATGGAGTTGTTTTGAGGGTTGCCATGGCAACAAGCCTCACCATACGATTATTGTTCACAGCAGAACGTAGTGTGTAGAATCGATATCGGGACTTTACCCTAGCAGGAAATCATCTTCTCTTGTTTATTGGATGTTACACACTGTCATGGAGAACCATGATCCAGCTTGTAATTATTTACTTTCCGCTTGGCTGCTGTGCTCGGCTTTCACCTGCTCTGCATTAGCATGGCCTACTGGGGGTGTGTCTGGCTGGTTGATGGCAGAAGCTTTAAATAGCTGTCTGTGTGTGTTCCATACCGCCGGTGGTGTCCTGCCTGTTCTCCCGTCTGTAGTTGTTGTGCTGGTGGTGTATTGCTCAGTCATTGGCTGTGTTTCTGAATGTCATCCGTTGGCTCTGATTGTATTCAGCACCAGTCTGTGTGTGTCATCTATCAGAGTGAGTGGCTGTGTTTCTGAATGTCATCCGTGGGCTCTGTTTGTATACAGCACCAGTCTGTGTGTGTCATCTATCAGAGTGAGTGGCTGTGTTTCTGGGCCTTATTGCGGGTCCACTCAATTCATCCCCAGTACCCTTTGTGTATTCCATCTGTCAGAGTGGGTGACTGTACTCTATCCCTCAGTCCTGTCTCCAACTATGTGACACCCTGCATTGACAGAGTGTGAGAGAGAGTCCATTAACCCCTGTGGGTCCCGATATACATCTTGGTATTTGGGTATCCCCCTTACCTGTGGTCCTCGACCTTCCTGTGAACTGTAAGTGGGTTCCTGTTCTTCATAGTTGCTTGCCAGCTACAGGGACCAATGCAGGGGGCTGCGACCTGCTGGGTGTTCTGCAGCTAAGACTAACCTCACCATCAGAGCTTTTAGTGAATACCAGGCACCAGTAAGACTCTGTGCCCAAGTGTAGGACCTGGATACTCATAGCATTGGATACTTCCTGCTGTGAACAAAATCTTTCTAACATGTAACCAGCTGTACTTTTTACTTAGTGACTAAAGTAGTTGAATATTGGGGATCTGTAGACATAGCTTATAAAGACTTCGGTAAGGCTTTTGCCACATTGCAGACTGGTAAATAAAATAGAAAATTGGGAATTGGATTAAAAGATTGTTGCATAAATGTGATTTTGGTTTCAGGATAAACAACAGCTGTAATAATGGAATCTATTATCAGAGTGATCCTCTATCACAGATACATTGATGGTTTCTTAATAACAATTGGTTCACTGTAAAATTCACATGTACCTATCACTCATCCACTATTAATTTTCTTGATATTAATTTGATAATAGAAAAAAATGTGATTGTGACTTCTTGCACTGAACCTGTTGACACTGATAATTATATCAGTTATAAGTGTAATTATCATAAATGGTGACTCTCTGTCATTCCCAAGGGGCAGCTACAGAGAGTGACAAGACATCTTTCATATTTGAATAATATTAAATCACAAGCTCGAGTACTTTTAGTTAGCTTTAGAGATAAATCTTATCTAGATGATATTCTGGAAACAGCATATACACAATCTCTGATCCTGGCTATGGCCTTCTTGTGGAAGCCCAAATGGCAAGAAAGCCCCTCGATAAGGCTGACACAGACAGAAGTCTAGATTTTGTTTCAAGTACAATAATGCTGCAAGGAGTATTTAAAAAGTAATCATTGCTTTTATTGGACCCTCTTCTAAGATTTTATTTATAAACAAGACCTAACATTATGCTCAATAAAGCTCAAAATCTTAGCCCCTAGCTTTCTGCAGAATAATAAAGAGAAATATATACATTTCAATCATTTTTTCCACCCTTATACATGGATACTGTATTTCAAAAGTGAAAAAATTACCTGTTTAATTGCCCTCATATTACCAATATAAGGGGTGTGGGTCCCCGTTGCGAATGGCCCTATTTTGGCTGTAAAATGGACTGCTTCTGCCTCGAAGAGGCAAAGCAATCGATCCTCGGGGCACTGAACACTTGCTGTATGGTAAGTATCCAGTTGCAGTCCCCGCTGTGATAGCCTGCTTTAAGAAATAGAGACAGCTGAAAGTTACTTTTCAGCTGTCTCTATTTCGAATAGGTAATTTAGAATTTTTTTAATGAAAGGGTGAGTATACCGATCTGCACCCATTCATTTTCACAGGATCTGAGGTGAATAACCTCTCCGGGGACTTTTAGTGTTGGGGGTTTAGGGTTAGGTATTTTAGGAAGGGAGGGTTAGGGTTAGGTCCATCAAAGGGGAGGGCTAGGGTCAGGCTGCAGGGAGAGAGGACTTAGGGTTAGGCTACAGAGAAGGGAAGGTTAGGGTCAGGCTACGGGGAATGGTGGGTTAGGGTCAGGCTGCGGGGAAGGGAGAGATAGTGTCAGGCTGCGGGAAAGGGAAGGTTAGGGTAATAGAAGGGGAAGGTTAGTGTAACGATAGGGATTGGTTTGGGAATACTTACAGATGTGGGTTCCCGCTAAGAACGGCCCTATTTCGATAGGGCTGTTCTCTCCCTTCCCCGCAGCCTAACCCTAACCCTCCCTTCCCCACACCCTGACCCTAATTTTCTCTTCCCCGCAGTCTAACCCCAAATCTCCCTTCCCCACAGCCTGATCCTAACCCTAACCCTCCCTTCCCCAGAGCCTAACCCTAACCCTCCCCCTAACACTAAAAGTCACCAGACAGGTTACTTACCTTTCCTGCGGCAGGTCTGTGGCAGGCCGGCGGCACTTCTAAAAAGAAATGGGTGAATATGCCACTCTCTCATTCAAAAAAAAAAAAATCTAAAATAGTAGCTATTCGAAGTATGGTTTTCTACTTCGGAAAGCCATCTATCATTAAATCTTTTTATATATTGCAGCAATAAATATGTTATTTACTTGTTATCCTGCCCATGTAAATTACAATATGTAGGCAGGACTATAAGATGCCTTTAATCACAATTTTCTTGAACACCGGCAAAATATTATCAAAAAATTAGTAACATTTCCAGAGATACTTTCAAGAATACCATAATAGAAATCCATCTTTGTTGAAATTAATAGGGAATGAACTGATTGCACATACTTTGCACTCACATAATACACTCACACTGTGCTTGAGAGAAAGATCAGTATAACATACAGGGCGGCGCTATCTGTGTATTGTATCGTGACTGCTCACACTGACAGGCATCTGGCTAGCTTAAGTTTACAGTGTCAACCCTGTCAACAGATGTTCAGTTAGTCTGGACGTTTTCTCAGTTTGCTATGTTATGTTTAAATTCTCATATATTTGCTGTAGATCAGGGGTTCTCAACCCATGGTAAGCGTACCACTGGTGGTACGCGTACCTCTGTTAGGTGGTACGCGGCAGGCAGTCCTCTTGCTGCAATGCTGTAATGTTGTTTAGTATAATAGTACTAGACTTAAGCTGATTTTTACTCACTGTGTCAGTAAAGATCAGTTTAAGCCTGCAGCCTGTCACACTAAACAACATTACAGTGTCCAGGAACACGAGCCGAGAGGGCGGAGCTTGCATATCTTGGGGAACAGTTGTACTCAATGCTAGCCTTCAAGACCTAAATGAAATAGTTAATAATATTAGTGTCTTATGATCAATAGTGTCAGAATGTAAGAACATTAGATACTTGCAAAGACTTTTACATAAGATTTATATTATTATTATACACAATATTTTAGGGCAGGGGTTCTCAACCCATGGTACGCGTACCACTGGTGGTACGCGTACCTCTGTTAGGTGGTACGCGGCAGACAGTCCTCTTGCTGCATTGCTGTAATGTTGTTTAGTATAATAGTGCCAGACTTAAACTGATTTTTACTCACTGTGTCAGTAAAGATCAGTTTAAGCCTGCAGCCTGTCACACTAAACACATTACAGAGTCCAGGAACAGAGCCGAGGGGGCGGAGCTTCCTACTGGCACTGCAGGAAGAGATCCCCAGAGCTGATGGAAGGAAGGAAGTGCTGGACGCTGGATCAGGTAAGGTAAAAGGGGGAACTGGAGTGTGCATTGTGTGGAGAGGGAGATGCCAGAAGGGGGGAAATGTATAATATGTAATGTGGAGAGGGATATAAAAGTAGGGCAGTGGTGATAATGTGTGGAGAGGGATATATATATATCTATCTATCTATCTATCTATATATATATGAGTGTAATGTGTGGGGAGGGATATAAGAGTAAGGGGGTGTAATGTGTGGAGAGGGATGTAACAGGAGTCTAATACATCATATGGGGAAAGGTATAATATTTCCAGGAGAAGTGTAATATGTAATTTGGGGAGTAGGATGTATCTGAATGGGGGAGGTATAATAAATAATATGAGAAGAGGAAAATTAAATATTGAGCCTAAAATTAACCTGAACTGAACTTTACATATAAATATTACGCTAATTGTTATATTTTTTTTAAAGTGAAATATTTTGGCAAAGTGGTACTTCACCTGATCCCTTAGCGGGTAAGTGGTACTCAACAAAAAAAGGTTGAGAACCCCTGCTGTAGATCTTTTGTTTCACTGCTATGGAAATAAAAGAGTTTTTTAAAGATTTAACATAAATATTTTAGAAAATGTATTTGTTGTTTTAACGTTTATTGATATGTATCAATCATGTATATTATATCCACAGTGCAAAAAGAGGTGTTGTTAATGAAACCTAGTTACTGTTCCTATTAATAGCTGCTAGCTACTACTAACAAACACCTGATGAAACCACGTGTACATGGAAAAACGCGTAAAGGCCTCATTCATGTGGACCCTCTTCTTAAAAATCATCTGTGACTTTATAAATGAGTACTATCTGACAGCATTGGACTTACACCATGATCGTGAACTGCCTGCTTAAAAGGATCTTCCTATTGCCGATTCATATATGCAGCTAAAGACTTTCAACATCAATCTAAGTGAAACAGTCCAATTACTGGGTTTGTAAACCTCTGTTTAACCATCTTATCCTTATCTGTTGATGCAGTGTGTGAGAGACATCTGCTAAAGGATCCAGTTAAATTCACTTATTCACAATTCAGTGATCTGGCTGGCTGCATGAGCGCACTGCCAGCAACAGTAACTTTTTATCCATTACGTACGTCAGTACTTACGCTAGGAAAAGTTAAGGTAGGGTTTGGGCAGCGTAAAACGGCCAAAGTACGTACAACCGAGGGGAGTGCCTAGAAATTACACTAGTGTAAATACGCTACGTGTTCTAACGAAACTAGCCCGTAGGTCTGGATTTACCCCTAAGACCTTATAGTCATATGTGGGCAAATAAGGGCACCTAAGACACTGCATGGCTCACATCACAAAACATACCAAGAAAGACTAAAGTAACAAACATGTATACCTTAAACCAGAGAAGGGTATGATAACTGCTTACTACTTCAATTATATCAAGGGTACGATAGGGTGGTATTTTTCTAAGGAAGAGATGCCTTAGAAGACGAGGGCATGCACTGAAGCTAGAGCGGAGTAGGTTTTTATAATCAGGAAATTGTGG
Organism: Limnodynastes dumerilii; assembly: GCA_011038615.1. Lineage (NCBI taxonomy): Eukaryota > Metazoa > Chordata > Amphibia > Anura > Limnodynastidae > Limnodynastes > Limnodynastes dumerilii. Next base: position 669,268 of record WWET01000025.1, read on the forward strand.
AACACATTACTTCACTGAAAGGATAGTTGATAATTGGGCTAGCCTCCCATGAGGTGGTAGAGTAAAACCATTTAAACATGCTTGGGATAAACATAAGGGTATTATAAAACTAACACAAAACTGAGAGTCTAGTATGGACTAGGGGCCTGATCCAGAACAACGCTTCGGAGCGAATTTACGCGTGGCAGAGACGTAAAATCGCGTATTTGTAAGTACTGCGCATGCGCACCATAGAAAATACGCTCAATAGCGTAACGTAATTGTGAACGTATGGGCCATTCACGTATGCGTCACGTAAATACTTACGTGTGAGCGTGCCAATTTTACGTGCGTCCAAAATATGTCTGAATTACGTGAAGTAGGCGGGGGGTTGTATTTAAAGTGTACAGTATGGGCATGCTTAGCTGCGTGAATTCGTCTAGCCCATACGTACGTGTGCGTATGAGTGCAATTACGTTGGAAAAAGTTAAGGTAAGGTTTGGAAAGCGGATCTTGACAAAATACGTCCGTGCAAAGGGTGTGCCGAGGGGAGTGTAGCGAATTTACGCGCACGAAAATACGCTCCGCGAATAAACGTACGGCACACGTAGTTCTGGATCTACCCCTAGGTCAGTATGGTTAAAAAACTGGGTAGACTAGAAGGGCCAATGCTTTTGTGATAAAGAAAACATTGCTTGGTTTGTCTCCTTAATGGCTATAGTAAAGGGACACCAGGACTGGAGCTGTTGTTTTACATATCTAGAAATTCTATGGGTCGAAAACGTGGTGGGTTATTCTGAAAGATAAGGGACACCCCTAAAAATGTACCTAATGTCTTAAGTCTTCTCCTATAGTGCCCTGATTATTAACCCAGCTCCACCTACATCCTTGTTAATATCATGTTTTTAAAATAATATATTTAAAGTGTTATTTTACACAGTTTCTCAATAATTTACCATATTATACATTTGATCAATGAACACTTCAAGCTTTCAGTTCTAAATAGTAAAAAAACAGCATTACCACCTTTCATTTAATAAAGCTGGTGCCTATATCTTTGAATATATATATATATATATATATCAGTTTACTACAATCCATCATGCATACCATAAATGTGTACAGTGCAGACAGGTCAGCCACATGAACTGCATTAGGAACAGGGTCTATATAGTACATTTGTCCTATACTGGAGCTTCGACACCCTCCCCCATTCTGCATTTTCTTGTAGAGAGCTGTAGGTGTCAGTTGTGTTTAGGATTCTTGTCTTCACTCAGTAGTTTGTGATGGCTTTCTGCACATGCTCCAAACAAAACCGTGTGGCATAGTACACATGCCGGACTAATCACTCTGTTTTAATTGGATTTCTATTTTATTTATATATTTAATGAATTTAAAGTGCATTTGTTTCCTTTACAATTACCAGGAGGTTTTCCAGCTATTTATGCTATTTAGTATTTTCTGATGTGTATTTACTATAGATAAAAATAGTTGCCATAGGGTGAGCTGAGGCTGCCTGCCTTACAACAATATGTAGAACACTCTCTCCTGTTACGCCTTCTAAACGTTTCTCCTCCAGCCATGTGAGGAGGCCGTTCTGCCTCCTGAGGATATAATATGTGCGCCTCAGCTGCAAGAATGAGAAAGTCTGAGAGTGTAAATAGCATCTCGATTTAGCACACTTCACTGCCTTTCTCTGCCTGGACGCAGATCAATATTCAGCAGCCTCTCTCTGGCTGGATGGCAATCTGGAAGTGACTGTAAATCTGGCTTGATCATCCTGAAGAAAATATTACAGTACATGTACACACAATATGTACTGCCTGATGCAATGTGTAAACAATCCTGTTTGTTTTACATTCTGCCAGTTCAAATAATCCATAATGTTAACCTATTGCAGGTCTCTAGTGCTATTAAAGCACCTATTTTGGTGATTTAAAGAAAAATAAATATATTCTTGTAGCCTGATGTTGTGTGTATTAGAAAAGTGTCATTTGGAAAGGTAATTGTGTGCTTACATTGCTGTTTCCACGAAAAGCAGTAAATTCAGGTCCATTTTCCTGTTTCCTTAATGACTGTTGGGTATAATGATTTAGATGTAGTCATTAGATAGATGAATGTTCTGCAATGTAAAAATTGTGCACATTCAATTGGAAATTGACTGAACGGTGTTTTTCTTTTATATGTTTACTAATATTTATCTTGCTTCGGGTTTTTGGGTGTTTTATTATTAGTGAATGCATTTTAATAGCCTTAGGTTATGGTTTAGTAATCTCAGGAATAAAAGCTAGTGTAGCATCAGCCAGACAATAACCGTGTTGGTTCTGCATCGCTGTACATTCAGTGACGATATTTGGACATTTGGATGTTCCATGCAGTGGATGTGATGTCTGCATAAGTTAAAGCAATAATTTGTGAACGTGTACTTTAGAGAAATTGCAATATCATGTGAGTTATGTATGTGTGAAAACAGTTATCTAGTCATGTACTTAATCATAATGGCACGTTAGATTTTTGGGGGTTATAGAGGAGAGCAGTGCGCGAGATTAAGTCCACGCTGTTTCTTTAGTGTATGTTAGATTTGGAGCAAGAAACTTTTTAGGTTTGCCTGCTACATTTTGTTATTTTCCCTAAAACTCAATGGGCTCGATCCAGAGGTGATCATTCACCAGCTAGGCGTGATTTTTCACTACGATGCTCGGAACTAAAGCACCTGCAGTAGCGCACTCTCATCTATTTATTCTGTTGCAGGTGAAATGGTAGCCCATTAGAGGTAAATGTTTGCTATCCCTTTAACATTGGTTATGGCCTTGTCTATAATGATCTACAGGGTCAATTTAATTTCCCATGAACAAAATAAGAGAACTATGAGATCAGAGGCCGCACTAGGCATCAGCTGGCCCCATAGCATATTTCGGAGGGGGCTCTGTAATACCCTATATTCTCCCAGCTTGTGCACTAATACACATGTAGAAGTGGTCACTTTGCTGTATTTTTCCAAACGGAGTGGATATAACAATACGCAGAGCGACTAAAATGGATGTGGTTGGGGTACACCTTGGGACCTCTCCTTAAGGCTCCTTAACAGTCGTGCTCTGTACACCTACTGTCGTCACAGTGATTTCGCCAGTGCCGTGGCTTTACTAATGTCAAAAAAAGAGAGCTTTTACAATCTAAAATGATAATTCTTTTGTTAAAATGCAGTTATTACTCAAATAAGTTTGGGTAGGGATTTGGGGCTGGATTTACAGCACCATAATTTTTTTCATACGTGCCTAATTTAGCGATTCTAGCTACTACACATGCGTAGTAACTATTTTACGCTATGTACTTAGCATTTCGTTACATAGGCTGCGTACATGCGGTCTTTAAAGACAGCGTGTACGCAATCTACGTGAAAAAATGGTACGTAGATAGCGTAAAATAGTTACTAAGCATGCATAGTAGCTAAAATCACAAAATCCATCTTTTGGATCCATGCTTTTTATTATATTTTTTATATTTGTTAGGGATTTTTTCATACACTTTTACAATGTTTTCCTTTCATTGAGACAGGTAGAACATTTAGCTGTGTTCAGCGTATCTGAACATCATGTTGCTGATACTATCCCTTTATCTGAAACATGACAAGGACATTTTACATAACATATTCTGCATCCAGGTTTGTCATAGGAAAACAACAAAGATGTCTTATATCAAAAGAAACTGTTAGCAATACTCATAAATAAGCAGATTAAAGGTGAAGCTGAGATCATGATGGAAAACATTTGAAATGCACAAAAGCTTTACTGCATGTAAAGAGAATTCTGACCTGGAACTGGAGAAAGGGTAGCTTGAAAAGTGATGTTATATTATGTGAATAGCGCATATTTATTAGAAAGTATCCTATGTATATGAGCTGATTTGTTAAATATATAGGTAATAAAACAAGGCACATACAATGTTAAGTGTGTTCATCCCTGTGTAGAAGTGATATATTTATTATTTAATGCTTTTTCTTTGCTTGTTATATAGTTTATGAATATGTGAACAGAAAATCTAACCAAATAACATGGATAGAGAAACAACTATTTCAATAGTGCACGTCTTCTCAATGTCCACTCTAACAAGGTTTAAAGTATTAAAGCATCAAAGTTTAATCAGAAACATATTAAATCAGAAGGCGAAATATTAATCAGTAGTATCACATACCAGATCTAACATACGTTACCTCTAAGGCTAATTTTTCTTTTTTTGACATATTAGTGGTACAGGGTTTCCTAGAGTTTTCAAATAGTATATTCAAATCATGTGAAACAAGGGGCCTGATTCAGACTGAAAATAAGAGAGGAAAGTTACTCCTGGGCTAAACCATGTTGATTGCAGGGGAGTCATATTTCATCTGTTGCAAACAGTATTAGAGTTGAGAGGTGATATATCTGAATATCTGCAGCTATGGAACATATAGTAAGCTATCAAGCCTTACACCTAGAAGTCAACATAGTGGATCGGATTCCTAGATAAGCACTCCAGAAGATTTCTGTAAGCTATGTACGGAAGTCTGCTGAAAATTGGTACTGTGCATGCACAGTACCAATATCCCTGCATCGGAATGCAGCTGACCAATCCAATGATAGCTGCCCCCCCACATGGAGGGCATGCCCCCCCCCATGCGTACGAGGTACACATAGGGGGAAGCATAGCCATGTAATTGGACAGCAAGGACTTAGCTAAGCTCTTACATACAATTTAGTATTTCACACACTAGGAGATGCATGTGGAATACTTAGGGCAGGGTCCTGGTGGTGGATCCCCAATCCGCACGTAGGAGAGAAAGGCAATGTGCCCTGCTTACCTACATGTGGGGTCATGAATCACCAATTTCGTATGATAGCCTCTGAAATGGAGTCTAACATATTAATTTAACGCCTAACTGTGAATCAGGTCCAGTGGCTTTAATATACATAAGGATTTGCTACTTCTATTGGTTCTAAAGCGTATGGTATATTGCCAAATTTATCGCCGCCTGTCCCTTTTAAATTAGTTTCCATTAGTAGGGTTCCAGGGAAGAGGGGTGTAATTAACTATGTTCATTTGTTTGAATCTCATTTAGCATTTTCTTCTACTGCCTCTTCCCTCTAAGTTTTTGCAGATCAACTGACAAATAGAACACAAGCAAAACCATGATGTTCTATAATATTTACCATAAGCATGGGATAGAAGTCAGGGTTCCGATATCTTTGCTATGTCTGAAATCTACATTTGCATGTAGCATATGTTTTCCCAGACTGGTGATTTGATATGTGTGCCTTGTTCTGTGTCTCCTACTTGAATTACAGGTGTACCTTTCTCTGTGCACACAGCACGTCTAAGACGCTTGTTATTCTTTCTCTGACAAATACACGTTTTGGAAAGAAATGATGTATTTTTGCTAGTAGCTGCTCCCTTGTCTGTTATCCACTTTATTTGGTAAGTAATCTGTGACCATCCTTTAATATCACATTATATTACTGAAAGAAATGGTATCTTAGAGATCATTGCTCGGGAACTGTGTACAAATATAGCAATATTTATGCAAAGAAAAAGAAGCCAATTATGAATGATTCCAGTTAATAGAATAAGAACAGAATAAGAACAGTGTATTTGTTATGCTAGTCATTATATTCACATTACTTTTGAAATGTATCAATTGACTATCCATTAAACCTGTAAGTTGGCTGTTGCCATTGTGTCTAAATAACAGATACATATTAGTAATATTCAATTTCTATGTAGCAAATAAAAATTTAAGGCAGGTTATTTTGTGCAAAGAAACCTATAAACAAAAATAAAGTTCAACACGATCATTATAAAGGTGAAGTATTGTCAGGAAAGCATTAACCACTGTTATCGCAATTCATTTGTCCATGTAGACTGATTCAACACAATATATATTTCTATTATAGTAGCCAGTGGCTGATAAAACTTTACTTACAAGCTACTGTTCTTTTGCATCTTTCTAACTAAATGCATTTGTGACAAAATTAGAGTTAACAGTGGTAAAAAGTGTGTTGTCAGTAATATATTCAGTCATGGAATGCTTTCTAAAACAGTTATGTGATTGCTCAGGGAACAATAAACCATCTAACATAGGTGTACTCAACCAGTGGTACTAGTACCACTGATGGTACTTGACGCAGGTTGTAAGGAGGTATGACACCAAGCTGCCATGGACATAATGAATAAAACATATTGGGGGATATATGGCATATGTAGAAAATGAATCATAAAATCACTGAAAAAATGAGTAAAGAACAAAAACCTTGAAATATTTACAGGTTGTGTGTATGTGTCATCAGGGCTGGAAGTGAGGGGGTATACGGGGGTATGTCATACCATCACTTCTCCCACTGATTTAATTTCAAAGCTTTAAGGGTCGTATTCAGAGATCCGTTTTTGAGGGACGTTCCGTGCGTATTTTTAGGATCGGATCAACCGCGCATGCATAGTAACTTTATGTATGCAGTTTATGTTGACTATACGCATAGAATCAGTAAATCAGACGTTTTGGAAAATTTACATAAAAGTGGGTGGGGGGAGGCATTTAAATGAACGTATGGAGGCGTGGTTATCAAGAATCGCACAGACGGAGCACATACACGCACGTAAGTGCACACGGAAAGATCAGAGGGGTCTATGGAGTCGTAAGTCACAGACCACACATCTGGGAGAGGGGAGTGTCGCGGTTGTTGGTGGGTGTTACCTTGCTCTGGCCGTGCGTATAATTGCGTGCCTTTAATAAATGGATCTCTGAATATGCCCCTAAATCTCTATTCGCTGCTATTGTGTCTATATTTTTATACCTATAGAGGTAACTGGTACTCACCAAAAAAAAGGTGGAGAACTGCTGATCTAACAGATGATGACCAGAAAAACACATACGCCTAAAACAACACAAGTGACACAAGTAAACAGGGCTGTGGAGAAGAATGGGGTTATAGAGAAAAAAAGGCCACATGTTTTTTTAAAAAGGTGGCAAATTATTTCAACAGTTATGTTTATACCTGTTTATTTCTGTAACATTCAGTTAAACATAGAAAGTGACGGCAGATAAGAGCCACATAGTCCGTCCAGTCTTCCCTGTTGTTTTTTAAACTACTGACCCTCTACTGGAGCCTTCATTTACTTTAAGTATTTCCTAATATTTATATCAAGCCTGTAAATTGTTTTGATGTGTAAACCTCTACCTCACATGTGAGGCTGTGTAATTTGTCAACCACCCTTTCAGGGCAGTTTTTTCTGCCCTTGTGTTCTAATACACATCTTCCTTTGAAAAATTCTACCCTCCTGTACTTGGTTACACCCCTTGATATATTTGAAGCCAGTCTGGAGCTATGTGGCTAACATTCAGTTACATGAAATAATGACCAGGGCCTGATCCAGACCTCTGTGCATGTTTCATACACACAGAGGTCTGGCAGAACACACATGAGAAGGGAGTGAATTTCCCTGTCACTCCAGAACTCTACTTTACCTCTACGTCCAAACGCAGATCCCTGCAAAACTGCCTATCACCACACCCCTCAACACTCTCCTCATCCCCCTTGCGGATTTGGTGATGGAAGGTGTATTTCCCTTCGGACCGCCTGGTACTTTGCTCCATATTTCCATCAATGCTCATATTATTTGGATTACAATTCAGTTTCTTACCGGTTAGTGATGGCTCTGCCTGCTACTGTTAGGACACCTGCCCTGACCCATTGGCGGGAGGTGTATTTCCTCTATGGACTGTTCCGGTATTACATTTGATCACTACTCACATTGAATATTTCTTTGTTCATCATTACCTTACTAACAACCTAGCCACCGAATCTATGACACGTTCACTGGTTGGTTTATTCTTATCATTTCAGAGACTGTCTATATATCTTGTGTGGTTTTCCTTTCACTTTTCCTTTTTATTTGTACTGCAGTATATAAGTAATATATTTTTTTATTCTAAGTATGTATATGCAATTGTACTCATTAAATGTTTTAAATGTTAGATTAACTGTATTATCAATTGTTTTCTTATAGCAATTTTAGGCTGCGATAACCACTTATTTGGATCACTTTGATTAAATGTATTTAGTATATATTTAATCAATTGTTTCTATATTGGTCTTATTATTAGCGCTTTCGCCCAATCTAGAATTTGGTTCCCTATATTTATGCAGAGGGGCTACATTTGCTATTTTCCAGTGTTCTGGAATTACTCCTGTTACTAGTGGCAGGTTGAATAATTTAATTAATGGTTTTAACAGCACACCTTTAAGCTTTTAGTATCCTAAGATGTATCCTATATGTCCCATTGATTTGTTCACTTACAGCTTAGAGTGTTCTTTTAAAACCTGCTCCTTAATAAAAGGACTTGTGACCATAAGACTCCCATTCCCAGCAGCCTAACCATCAGACTCCCCTCCCGCAGCTTGACCCTAAGACTCCCATCCCCACAGCCTAAACCTAGACTCCCCTACCCAAAGCCTAACCCTCCCCTTTCATAACCATATCCCTAAGCCTCCTTGCCTCACAGCTTAACCCTGTCCTCTGAGAAGTTACTCACCTCTCCAGTGGGGTCTGCGGTGGCAGACACTCCAATATGATCCATTCCATTAGATACAATTTAATCTGCTCCTGAGCTTCCAACTGTCACTCACCTGGTTTAAATAAATGAACTGATATTTAAAAAACTATTTGCCTCTTCAACAAAGGTGGTTACTATAGTAACTGACAGTTGGAAACTGAGGAGCAGAGTATTTTGTACCTAATGGAATGGGTCCTGTTGGAGGGTATATGGTGGGTGGCGGGTGTGACGGGTCTGGCGGGCAGCTTCCAAAAAAGGAATGGGTAAGTATGAAATAGAGAAAAACGAAAGTGAGCTTTCGGCTGTCTCCATTTTTTAAACAGCCATTTCTGGCCACAGACTGACAACGGTATAGAACTTTAGAAGGTAGATTAGAGAGCAGGATGAAAGGGTTGGCCCTTCAATTACGCGTGCCATATCCCTGCCATACAGGCGGAGATAGGCATGGAAATTAAGGACAGGGGTCCACCAGTTACGTACTGATCCGCCAGACCTACGGGAGACCTACGTTTCCAGAACTACTAACAAAAGAGGGGAGTAACCGGGGTGCACTGCACTCTTCTTTGCGTAATTACAGTTTAGCACGTATATGAAAAGCATACAGATGTCTGGACCGGGCCCAATATTTTTGTAATGTAAATACGGTCACTTCCCATCAATTACTATATTGCTCTATACCTCTGTGCCTTGTGTGTGTTACTGTCATATTTTATAGGAGCATACCATTGTTTATTGTTGTTACCATGGGATGTGAGGCAGCTGCTCTGGAAATAACTGTATCCAAAGCAGAGAACACAGAGCAACTGCAAATAAACACTTCTGCCTGCTCAAACAAAGATAAAGCAGCGCATTCAGTAAAAGTCCCAGCTTATACTGACTATTTTCAAATATTAAATATCTTTTTAGTGAATAGCACTGTATTGTCACACATTTTTTATATATATTTACATTTTTAGAGGTTTGGGGTTTTTAACAAAAAAAATATAATTTAAAAGGTATTATAATGAAATCGTGTGTATGTGTATGTATATATATATATATATATATATATATATATATAT
>WWET01000025.1:701510-728501 GCA_011038615.1 Limnodynastes dumerilii
CAGAACAACTAGGTCTCCTAGGTGCCTGGTACTTCTTTTTCTTACTCCTGCCTTGATCCAGTCCTGCTCCTGCCTTGGTCCAGTCCTGCTCCTGCCTTGGTCCAGTCCTGCTCCTGCCTTGGTCCAGTCCTGCTCCTGCCTTGGTCCAGTCCTGCTCCTGCCTTGGTCCAGCAGTCCTGCTCCTCTCGTTGTCCAGTCCAGTGGTCCAGTCTCGTTGTCCAGTCCAGTGGTCCAGTCTCGTTGTCCAGTCCAGTGGTCCAGTCTCGTTGTCCAGTCCAGTGGTCCAGTCTCGTTGTCCAGTCCAGTGGTCCAGTCTCGTTGTCCAGTCCAGTGGTCCAGTCTCGTTGTCCAGTCCAGTGGTCCAGTCTCGTTGTCCAGTCCAGTGGTCCAGTCTCGTTGTCCAGTCCAGTGGTCCAGTCTCGTTGTCCAGTCCGGTGGTCCAGTCCGGTGGTCCAGTCTCGTTGTCCAGGTCGGAGGTCCAGTCTGATGATTCAGTCCAGAGGTCCAGCCCAGCAGTCTTGAGGTCCAGTCCAGAGGTCCAGTCTAGCACTTCAGTCCTGAGGTCCAGCCCTGAGGTTCTATCCTAAGGTCCGGTCCTAAGGTCCTGTCCGGAGTTCAAGTCCTGCGCTTCCAGTTGATCCACCTCAGCTGTTGCCAGTTCCGTCTACTCCGGTTCCGCTGACTACAACTCTGCCATCCACCTCTTTCATCGCTGCTACTACGGCTACCCTCAACTCCATCTCCTACCATACGGATTCCGTAATTTCCCTGGCCCGCCGGTATCCCTGTCTGGACTAGTATCTGTTGGACAGTATCTCTCCTGGCGAACTATTACTTGGACTCACACCATTGTCTCATCTGGGACTCTCAGATACTGTTACTTCTGTATGCACCCATCTATTATTAAACCTGCTCAATTCCATTTTAACCCAACACTGTTGTCTCCATCTCTGAGACCCGGAACCGATCCCAAACAATCCTTGAACGTGACATATACATATACATACACATATATGAATATAATATAAACATAATACAGGGTGTTTCAAAAAGATGGACCTGATTTTAAAATCAATTTTTCTTGTGTGGATGTGTTAAAGACCGAGTTTTGTGCCACCATTAGTGACTAATCTGGATGGCCTCAAATAGAGTTGTAATTAAAACATCAAAATCCTATACCAAATGAAAGACTGGCCCTAAGCTTATTTTGAATGTGTGGTCTCCTCTGTCAGTCCATATAAATACAATATAGTAACTGCATTAACACCCTCCTAACTTTGAATGACTACACTTTTCTTCAATAATTATGATGAAATGACATATGTATGTAACTCCTTAAATTTTATATCTAAAGAACATGACTAAACTTTATTTAAATCCCAGTATCATAGTAAACTAATTAATTAATTGGGTTGGAATGTGTTTTTAACTACAGTTAGCGGTAAAAAAAAAAAGAGTTAACATTCATTCAACTGTCACTACTTACTTCCTTAGAGGACCACAAAGGTGCTATTCTTACTACTGTGTAGGAGCCCATCCATGACTAATACACTGGTGGGGGCTCACACAGGCCTGAGAGACACATTATCCTCTTAGTCATTGGTGGCTGCCTACACAACCTCAAAATGCACATCTAGTATAGATGTCCTTTCTATGCCTGTTTGCCTGTGGAAAATAAATGCTATATAAGCCTATTAATAAATACAACTTTATACCTATTTTTAAGATAACACTCCTTTAAAAAAATATAAAAAGCTAGAAATATTAATTAACGCTAATAACTAATTAAAAATACCGTCAAATAGGTGAATACAAAGGAATCCTCTTTAACGGCTGCTGTAATGTAATAGGTGAATTATTTGATTCTGCAAGTATGTAGCCAATTGTTTTCCTTCTTCTGTGTACTCTGTGGCTTTAGGGCTGATTTTGAGTTAATAGCAATATCAAAAAAGAAGAGCAAGGAAATCAGTAACTCTTAAATAATTTAAGCACCACGTAATCTGTGGCGCTATATAAAAACCTATTAATAAATAAATAATAAATACACCAAACACATAACAACATGGATTTCTATATGCTCATTTGCTGCTAACTCTGACTTAATTAATTTGTATCATTACATCTAGAAAAGTCTCTCTGCAGTGTAATTTAGTCTTTCAATGGGTTTATTATATTAAAAGTGTATTCATATACCCTAAAACGAACAAGGTCAGTTCTTGTCTAATATTAAAGTTAACTTCTCTTTAACATTGCGCATCCCTAATAGGGGTATTGAAGGCGTAATGTTAAAAATATATGATAATGCACCATTGCTGTTGTCTCTATCAGATATTGTGCTATTCTAGCTGGCTAGTGGGCTTTATGTTGAATCATTGAATGTAGCTGGTTTTCAGTATTCAAAACTTGATACTGTTTAACTATGCTCAATAGTAAATATATCCTTCATACTGACTTTTAAATAGCTCTCCTGTATAAAAGCCAAAAATGTCACCCTTTAGCTATAAAATACCTTCAAAGATACTGTAGAGAAAATTTGAGAGCTACATGACTGCTTGAGGCTCTTAGTATTTTCTCTATTCATACAACATCCAAGGCTATACTTCCTAAATTAATAAATAGTTTAATATTCAGAGTTACATTATTGCAGACATAAATTAAAGATCAGCGCTGTTTTCAGGGTTGCTTTACAAATAGCTACTATGTCTAAATGCTGCAGAGAGGAACATATTAGGATTGGTTTGTGGTTCATTCTAAGGGTCACCTAATCTTAATTTAAACAATAGACATGAGTAATAAGTATATGATCTTAATAAAAACCAAAGTAACTATGACTGGATGTCTGCATCTGAGATCTTTCCAACAGCTGTAAAAGCTAATTAGCCAAGAAACCCACTGTGCACAGTAGGTTTCCTTGCCCTTCTATGTGACTTGCTAGTGCTTCTACAAGGGGTCAAGAGCAAACCAGCGCTGGACTGAACAGAATATGTTCTCTCTGTGATCGGATATAGAGTTTGAAAAGAAGATAAAATTAAGTAGAAAGTTACACCTGGGCAAAACTCTGATGAATTTTATGGGAGTCAAATCAAATGTATTTTTTGCATGCAGTTTATTTTGAAACTGTTATTTATACTTGGGCTCAGAAACATCACCTATCAGCTGTTTGCAACAATTTGTTCCGTTAACAGTGTTTCCATCAGTTTACTTACTACTGATGTTAGGCGCACTGGTCCGTAGTTGCCAGTTGCTTCCCTACTTAAAGTTTTATGCAGAGTGATGACATTAGCTTTTTTCCAGTCTTCTGGAATTACTTTTACCAGCACCCCTTTAGGCTCTTTCAGTATTCTATCATCTATCCTAACTGGCCCCATTGATTTGTCCACTCTCTGCTTTGAGTGTTCTTTTAAAACCTGTTCCTTAGTGAAAGGACTTATACTTACTTAGGCTCCATCTAAGCTCTAACGCTCGTCTGATTTGCCAGTGTTGATCGATCCATTAACATATATCACCCTGAGTGCTGATTGGTAATGGCTGAATCATATAGGACAAAGTCACAGGGAAGCCTTAAAGTAAAAGTTGGCATCAGCACCAATGTGATCCAGAATGGTATCAGGCTACACAGTAACAATGAAACAGAGGAGCTAATAAACAGAATGGAGAAAATAAGAGATTTCTCTGTCCTTCTTACCATGGGTTTGTTCTGTCCATCACCATCTACAAGACGACTTTTGACATTTAGGTGAAAGAGATCAGATCACTTCATTGATTCTTGTCCCTCTTTTATGTACAGTTAGTTAAAAAATAAACCCCCATAATGTTTGAAACATGTTTTAATGACTTTAAAAAATTGGTACTGATTAAAATGAATGAATGAATGATTTATTTATTAATACTGTTAAGCCAGTGAGCAGATCGGTGACATTGCAATTCACTAAAACTTATTTCATTTTATATTTAGTTTTTTTCTTTAAAACTTAAGTTAGCAGCACAGTTGTCACTGTTATAGCCTTAGTGCTTGTTTTAAGATGCTGCTGTTACAGTATTATTTTTAGGTGTCTCTTTCATTATATGCATTTTGTTACTCATTTCCAAGATTAAAGATACTAAGGTCTATTTACAAGACACAAGCTAGACTTAAACAGTCCAAACACTGCAGGTTTTGACATTTAAGTAACATTTTCCATATAGTGACAGAACCTCTACTTCAAAGGTGTAAAACCAACAATGGGCTGGATCTAGACTAAAGTAAGTGCTTGAAATTAGTTACACCTGGGCTAAACCATGTTGATTTCAGGGGGAGTCAAGTTAATTGTATTCTTTGCATGCAGGGATCTTTGAATTGCTTACTGCACACAGATACTGACCAGCTTTACTGTCACACTGTTATTTAGACTTGGGCTGGAAAACATCACCTCTCAACTCTAATACCGTTTGCAACAGATCAGTGGTGTATCTAGGGTGGGTTTTGTAGGGCATGTTCTCTGGGCGCCGATGGCTTTGGAGAAGCCATTGGTGCCATCAGAGAGCATATCCGACAAAGCCCACCGCCGGAAGCACAGACGAGAAGAGGATCCGTTCCCTCTCCTCATCTGTGAAAATTACAGCCGGAGCAGCTGAAGAGAAGAGGGGGCGGAACTTCCTCTCTTCTGTCAAAAAGAAAGAATAAAACCCTGCTTACCTTATTCTGTGACTGAGCAGCTGCGGCGCGGCATCCACCAATCAGTGTTCAGCCAGACAGTGCTGGCCTATAGGACACACTGCAAGATTAGTTCTCTCTTGCAGTGTGTCGAGTGACCGGCGCTGTCCGGCTGAACACTGAGAGGAGGATGCCGCGCCGCAGCTGCTCAGTCACTGAATAAGGTAAGCAGGGTTTTATTCTTTCTTTTCCTGGAAGGGGGTGGGCGCATTTAGGCTAGATGAAATAGGACTCCCCCTGCAATCAACATGGTTTAGCCCAGGAATAACTAATTTCAAGCACATACTTAGGTCTGGATCCAGCCCTATATCTTACTAGGGCTTTAGTCTTATAGTAAAATAGCAGCGATGTCTTCAGTTTTTGGCCACATATTCAGACAGTTGTGCAGATGTGGACAAAACACTTGCAGTAATATGTTTATATTACACATTTCAATTACATGGCTAGTATATCAATATAACCATTTTTTCGACAGGGGCCCCCACAAGTTTGTTGCTCAGTGGCCACCACAAGATCGTTGCCCAGTGGCACCCATTAACCTTAATCTGGTTGTCCTCACCATCCTTTTAATACTTACAGATACTCCCGTGACTGGGTGTGTGTCAGGCATTTCACATTAGAAGCCAAAACATTATCCAGAGTGCTACCACTACATTCAGCGGGCCGGATCCGGACCAACGTTCCCTTTACGTTTTAGTGCGTAGCGTATTTATGCTATCGGAATTACTAGGCACTCCCCTCGGTCGTACATACTTTGGCCGTCTTACACTTTCCAAACCCTGCCTTAATTTTTCAAAGCATAACTCCAGTCGGCCGTTACGGCTGCATGTACTTACACGCCTAAGCACGCCCATACTGTACGATTTAAATGCCTCCCCCCACCTCCAAAGTGGAATTACGGGTGTCGTACAGTATGGTTGGCACGCCCCTTTGTTTGTAGTTACGCTCTTGATACTAGAATGGTACGTACGTTCGGAGTTAAGTGCCGTAACATCTTCCGCGCGCATGCGCAGAACCTGCAAAATAGCGGTTTTACGACTCCGACAAGCGTAAATACGCTAGCAGACGTAACTCTGGATCTGGCACAACATCCTTTTCTACCACAATGTGAGTTGATGAACCCTTTGCTATATACTGTGGTATGTAAATTTGTCAATGAATACACTGAAAATACGAACAAACAAACTATGAGTCTAAGTAACCTGTTGCCATTAATATGTCAAAAGGATACAGATATAACTTATGCAGATTCACTGTGATAAATTTACACTATGTCTAGTTTCAGTCTAAATAAATAAAAAGTGCTTTCCACCCACTCACAGCACATATCATTTATTCTGCCTGACAAAAGAAGATATTTTTCTCATAGACCACCTGATTTAGATGTGAATTTCTGCTAATAATAACTGTGTCTGACTGTAACCAGGAGCCTGTCAGATCTGCTCTACCACAGCTGCTCCGTGACAATTAACTACAAAAAAAAAGTGTTCCTGATGCATTTTTTGCTCAGATAAGATTCGTACCTTTGCTGTCTGTGTCATACATGTGACTCTCAAAATATAAACATTGATCTCTTGTTTTGTTTTGAAAATAGGGGACAGAAAACGTATGTTACGTCTTACATTTTGCAGCATATCTTGCATATCAATGTATCATTTTAGAGCTGCATCAGATATAAACATATGTGTCATCTTGGCTTACGCTGCTGCTATGACAGATTGAAGGGAAATCATTTCAAAATACTAGGAGTCTGTCCATCCAGAGACTTCTGTTCTGTCATTGCTTTGGATCACATGTGGTTAGTCCTGTAACCATCCAAAGGTCTGTACTTTTAATAATAATTGATAATAAAAGTGATTTTTATATGTAGTTACATACAGATATCCGTATTATTATTTATAATAAGCATTTCTGACGTTAATGCAGAAGGAGCCAGAGGCCACGGGTGATGGGTCCAAGAGCTGTCCATCAAAACCCTGGACAGTAACTTTTTAATTAAAACACTAGATTTTTATGCACAATAATGACTTTAAGTAGTGCATAAATATTAGAATTAGAATTAAATGTTACATAACTCAACGTACTGTGCAGTGCCTCTGTGCAATGTACTGTCCAGAGCCTCTGTGCAACGTGCTGTGCAGTGCCTCTGTGCAACGTACTGTGCAGTGCATTGCATCTGTGCAACGTTCTGTGAAGGGCCACTGTGCAAGGTACTATGCAGTGCCATTGTGCAACGTACTTTGCAGGGCCATTGTGCAACGTACTGTGAAGGGCCATTGTGCAACGTACTGTGAAGGGCCATTGTGCAACGTACTATGCAGTGCCATTGTGCAACGTACTATGCAGGGCCATTGTGCAACGTACTGTGCAGGGCCATTGTGCAACGTACTGTGCAGGGTCATTGTGCAACGTACTGTGCAGGGTCATTGTGCAATGTACTATGCATGGCCTCTTTGCAACATACTGTGCAGTGCTTCTGTGCAATGTACTGTGCAGTGCATCTGTGCCACCTACTGTGTAGTGCATCTGTGCCACCTACTGTGCAGTGCATCTGTTCCTCCTACTGTGCAGTGCCTCTTGCAACATACTGTGCCTTATCTCTGTGCAACATACTATGCTTTGCCTGTTTAACGTACTGTGCAGTGCATCTGTGCAACATACTGTGCAGTGTCTCTGTGCAACACACTGTGCAGTGGATCTGTGTAACTTATTGTGCAGTGCCTCTGTGCAACGTACTGTGCAGTACCTCTGTGCTACCTACTGTGCAGTGCATCTGTGCAACATACTATGCATTGCCTCCGTGTAACATACTGACCATTGTCTCTGTGTAATATACTGTGCAGTGCCTCCGTTCAACATACAGTGCATTATCTCTGTGTAACATACTGTACATTGTCTCTGTGTAACATACTGTGCAGTGCCTCTGTGTAACATAATGTGCAGTGTCTCTGTATACCCTGGGTTGCAGACTCTCCCGGAGACACCTGAAACTCGGGCAGTTCTCCCGGCATCCCAGAAGAGCCGGCAAATCTTCTGCAGAGGGATTAAAGCTGTGGTTTCATGCAAACAGCCTCAAGTCCTTCCCCACTGCCTGGCAACACTAGTATTCTTAATATTACTAGGGGTAGGGCAGGACTCAATGACGGAAATTGTCATCAAGCCCCACCCCCAAGAAAAAGGGGCATTGATAGTCAGGGGACGAGGCTTCTGGCACGACTTGCATAAATTGTGTCATTAAACCCGCCCCCTCGCATGCATCTATGGCTTCCCTCCTGATCTCCCAGAGGCAAGCTATGAAAAGTCGGCAACCCTGAAAATACTGTCGTGCCTCTGTGCAGCATATTGTGTAGTGCCTCTGTGCAGCATATTGTGTAGTGCCTCTGTGCAGCATATTGTGTCGTGTCTCTGTGCAGCATATTGTGTCATGCCTCTGTGCAGCATTTTGTGTAGTGCCTCTGTGCAGCATATTGTGCAGTGCCTCTGTGCAACATACTGTGCAGTGTCTCTGTGCAACATACTGTGGAGTGTCTCTGTGCAACATACTGTGCAGTGTCTCTGTGCAACATACTGTGCAGTGTCTCTGTGCAACATACTGTGCAGTGCCTCTGTGCAACATACTGTGCAGTGCCTCTGTGCAACATACTGTGCAGTGTCTCTGCACATCAATTATGATTGCCTGTCCTGCTGCTTTGAAACCCACATGCCCTTCTACCACAGACACTCATGTTCTCGCTCTCCCGATTTTGTGAAACCCACATAACCTCCTGCCATAGACACCCATCTTCTCTCCAGATGTTATGAATCCCACATACCCTCCCACCATAGTAAACCGTTTTCTCTCTAGATGTGAATCCCACATGCTCTCCCACCATAGAGAACCGTTGGTTCCCCATTTGGTGTGAAAACCACATTGTCTGCCACCATAAGAAATCTGTGGTTTAATGACTGCAACTGAACAGGGGTTTCAGTATCCCTTAACAGCCAGGGACTGACCCAGAGGATTCATCAAATAAATAATAAACTGTAAGTGATGTAAGTGATCTGTGTTTGCATTTACATGCTTTGTTGTGGTATACAACCCATACACTGTCCATGGTACTGAAGTAAGTATTACACTCTGCTAATCTAACGCCTTTACCTCTGTGAAAACGTTTTTATTTATCTTTTTACAGCTCAATGGAGGCACTTAATCAACATTTTAAGATATTTATTTCCACTTCCAGTTTAAAAACAAATGAACGGTTTAGGAAGATGCAGTGACTTGGGATGTTCATATGGACAAAGCATGATCAAAACAGAGATGACTGAGTATTCTAATACATTGTGGCAACTGGCTGCTTAGAACTCGAATGATACAGTGCAGACAAACATGCAACAAAGAAGATTTTGCTATACTCTAAATGTTGGATGTGGTTGGTTGCTCTGAGTTTTAATTTCTTTATTTTAACAAATGTTTACAGTAATAAGTCGTCATAGGTTGCTGTGAGTTTTAATGAGAAGAGAGATAGATAGAGAGAGAGAGAGATCACATTAAACACTCTATCCAAATAAAATATATGATATTATGGCTTTTAACTGTGCTAAGGGAGAGAGAGGGTACACTGGTGGGAGTGTATGAGCACCTGTTGAACACGACTTTTTCAAAGTAGTGAAAGAGAAAATCACAACATTTAACATACAACAAAAGACAAGAAGAAATAAAGGACAATTATTGTGCAGTATTGCAGTATCACATATAAACAATAGGTAAACACATGAAAAGTATTCATAAGCAGTAGAATCTATTAATCAAAAAATGCACAGATGCCAGCGCATGTTAATCACACCGATGGAATCTGGAAATTAAAGTGACAGTCTAATCACAAAGATGACTATGTACAAAATAGTCTATTTCAAATTATAGATATCTCCGTTGCAGGAGAGAATTGCTGCAGTGACAGCATCGGGCCCCACTTTATTGCTTTTCATTTAGTATATGAGTGATAGTATGGGCAGTGTGAGCGATAGCATGGGCAGTGTGTGAGTGATAGTATGGGCAGTGTGTGGGTGATAGCATGGGCAGTGTGTGAGTGATAGTATGGGCAGTGTGAGTGATAGTATGGACAGTGTGTGAGTGATAGTATGGGCAATGTGTGAGGGATAGTATGGACAGTGTGTGAGTTATATCATGGGCAGTGTGTGAGTGATAGTAAGGACAGTGTGTGAGTGATAGTATGGACAGTGTGTGAGTGATAGTAAGGACAGTGTGTGAGTGATAGTATGGGCAGTTTGAGGGATAGTATGGGCAGTGCTTGAGGGATAGTATGAGCAGTGTGTGAGTGATAGTATAAACAGTGTGTGAGTGATAGTATGGACAGTGTGTGAGTGATAGTATGGACAGTGTGTGAGTGATAGTATGGATAGTGTGTGAGTGATAGTATAAACAGTGTGTGAGTGATAGTATGGACAGTGTGTGAGTGATAGTATGGATAGTGTATAAGTGATAGTATGGACAGTGTGTGAGTGATAGTATGGACAGTGTATGAGTGATAGTATGGACAGTGAGATGGTATGGGGAGAGCAATAGTATGGGAAAAATTATGGTATAGGCAGTGTGCTGATATGGGCAATGTAATAGTATGGGCAGTGTAAAAATATGGGCATTAAGATGGTACAGACTGTGTAATAGTATGAGCAGTGCGATAATATGGGCAGAGTGATAATATAAGCAGTGCGATGGTATGGACAGTGAGATGGTATAGACTGTGTAATAATATGGGTTGTGTGATAGTATGGGCAGTATGATGGTATGGGCTGTGCGAATGCTAGTATGGCAGCATGATAGTGACAAATAGGATGGGCAATGACATAGATGTGAGAGAGCGACTTACTTAATGTTACATTGGCAGTGTGAGAGAGCGACTTACTTAATGTTACATTGTGTGACTTAATTAATATGTTAGATTGTGCAACTTAATATGTTACATTGAGGTATATTATTCGACACTGTAGTTTTGCTGTACAAAGCGATATTCAGGGCTCATACATTCTCTGATATAACACCATGGCAATGGCAGGATACTTATGATGATTATAAAACTCCTGATGATGATGCAGCCGCCTATACGCTGGATCACCAGTGTAATATTATTAACCCTAAAATGCTCCAGCGGTTTACCGAAAACCACCCTTTAAGAATGGGCCGTTAATTATGAGCAACTGCTGTGGGCTTGCCCCCCAGGATAAAATTTGCCAGCCAGCCCCTGCTTAGTGGTGTTAAGGAATAAAAGTTCAGTAACATGGGTCCCGACTCGCTTCATCCTCAAGTAATAATTAAACTTGTTCTGACTTCCTCAGGGGATCACGATCAATCTATATTGCATATCGTCTACACAATCTATACACACACACACACACACACACACACATATATATATACGAAGCAAGGCCTGTGCAAACTCCCCTTGCTTTGCGCACCTGCTCTATAAATACCTTATAGATTGAGCAGCCTCTATTTGGGAAGTGTGTATATATATATATATATAAAATACGGTATATGTGTGGGATTTAGCATGGCACTCAGTAAGAAAAAATTGACAATGTGTAAAAACGGGGTTGGGTCTTGACACGTTGCTGCTGTGTTGCTGCATTTTGCTACTTATTTAATTAATATGCTGATTTTTTGTGCTGTGGGGTTTTATATTTATTTAACTATTTCATTTTTTTTCTTTTTATTTAAAGCAAATTTCATTATATTTGAAGTGTTTTGAAATAGGGAGAAATGCCTTGTAAGCAAATACAAGTGGTGCTTGTGGTAACTCTCATTAATGTGCAGTACTTTTAATGCCTTCCTGTTCATGGAAATGATGTATTAATGTCTTTTGATGCCATTAGCAGGCAGTGTTACTTACTAGATTCATGTGGCTGTGTAGACTGTGTCCTTGCTTCCTACATGTTCTCTTTACGTCATCTGTTAGAACCTGTCTAAAAATGCCTTGTGCACAATGTAACAACTCTGCAGTGGCAGTGGACTTCCAATAATCATACCCTAAGTACCAGATGCATGAAAAGAAGACACTCTCCTCACACATACGGCATCCTACCTTTATTGTTACGCACAGGCCCCACAGAAAATGGGTTGGTGCATAAATAGGAATTGTACATAATCAAGCCCTTCCCCTGCCATCAGAAAGGCTTATGGCACAGAAGCCTGGATCATGAGGATCCAGATCCATGCTTCATGCATTTGCATTACCGCAATGTGGCCACTTTCCTGCATGCAGAGTGCAGCAAATAGCCACATACTGGATTAATGTTACGCCACCTGTACATTCATTACTTTGCTTAGTTGGTAACAGCACAACTTTATGGCCCAGCCACGTTTTGTGACCACGCATACACGTGCTGTGTTCCCAGTATGCATCAGGATCCAGAGTTTTGTACTGAGAGCGTTTTGGACTGCTGGGCAAGAAGAGGAGCCTCCTCTATCCCGCTAGGAAGTCTGCATCCACTGCAAGTGTCATCATCTTGTGATCAAAGCAGCAGATAGAGTCAATGGGCCAGTCCAGAGCTTCAGTACATTAGGGGAACTTGCACACAAAACACAGGAGCGGGTAGCTGCGTTTTGTGCGTAATTCATGTCGCAGGGCAGGGCAGGCCCACACACTTGATATTGAAATCGTGTGGTAAGGGCTTGGCTTAGCCTGTACCATCCAGTATTCCACCCGCACAGTGTTGCAAGCAGAATACTTAAGGGTGCTTTTAGCACTGTTAAATCTCCTCTATGTGCAGTACTTAGGATACCAAATTCAGATCTGAAGTCTGGACCCGGTCTAATGTGGGTAGCTCCAACATTAGACCAAGCACTTTATGGGTACTTTATACATCTTACTTTCAGCTGAAAAATTGTGATAGTTTAGGTGTATATTTGCTGATGATGCATGCACGCACTCATGTTTAACCTATAAAACAATAGAATTTTTTTACAAAGCAATAGGTGAAAGATTGCCATGTCACCCTTTTATGTCATTCAAATCAATCTGACGAAAGAAAAGAGCTTCGATAAGTGAAAAAATAGAATAGGAGCTTCCAGCAGACAGGTGCAAGACATTTTAGGTTTTAGACTGGTACAAGAGATGTGTGGAGGCGGTCAGTCCATGTTACCAAAGATGTGAAACCAAATATTAAATAAGGGCAACCAGGTCATATTTTATATCTTGTCTTTGGCCCTGATTCACACCCAGTAACATTCCTAAAAATACGCAGGCCGTGTGATATGCACATGTGCAAGTCAGATGCTATGCAAAGAAACCCATTACACGCGGAGTTCATCTCTGTACCTAGTGACAGCCTTAAGAAGGGACGTGGCAGTAGCCCATAAGAAGTTAAGAAAAGTGGGTGGGGGGAGGCATTTAAACAGGGCTGAATGCGCCGGTTTAGGCAACTCCATTCTTACTTAAGCAAACTGTACACAAAGATACACACAGAGGACCATATTCACACTTAAGTGTGAAATAAGTACTCACGGATTCACAAATATACGCGCTTAAGTTGCAAGGCATCTCCCATGACACTCCCTTCGCACTTACGGATTTTATCAGACTTCTGGCAGCATAGGCAACCTTAACTCTACGTGCGTATATTTGTGCTTAGGTACGTGCGTACTTTCTTAACCGCACCCATATTAGTCCATTTAAATGCCTCACCCCACCCTTTCACTTAACTTCCTATGTACAGAGAAGTGGTACGCCCCTTTGGACATATCTCACTAAGCACAGATTTGAAGTCCGTGCCTAATGGATTTCCATGTCGAAATCCTACGTAGCTTGCATAAAAAAGTTACTAAACATGAGCAGTTTATCTGATCCTAAAAATACACACGGAAAAAGCAGCACTTTCTCAAGTGTGAATACGGTCCAGAGAGTTAAGAAGTCTGCAGAGATCTGTAAGAACACAGGGAATGTCACGGGAATGCACTTGCCACTTAGGTGCGTAGTTATGCGAATCCACGCATACTTCCTTCATTCTTAAGTGTGAATCAGGTCCTTTGACATTACTACAAGTAAGATGAAATGGATTCCTTGTACATCCTTTTAACATAATCTTGTTAAAAATTCAAGGGTGTTCTTACAATGTATATGCCGGTATATTGAATTGTTAGGCTACTTGTCTGCCAGTGTTTGTTTAATTAATCTAGTCACTGTGAGTAGGTGACTTTCACCTATATATAAATGTGTGTGTTACAAAATCATTAAATAAGCCTTATATATTTAAAACTCTTACTTGGGTTTATGTAGGCTGATTATATTTTAATTTCCAGATTTGGCCATTTTGTACGTAACAAGTGTCGTGAGATTGGTCCTGATTTTGACTTCAGTTGGCTTGCAGCCAGTTTTCATTCTGTGCAATTATTCATGCTAACCAATCAGATTGCATTCTGACTATACAACAAGTAAGAGGAATTATACTTTTGACAGTATGAGTGTTCCCTCTCTCTCTAGAGGGAAAAAGTCACCATGTGAATGCACTGAAGGCTGTCCCAGTGCGGCCCAGTGATATTTGCCATTTTTGTTATTGCAGTGTTTGTGTTTTGGGCACATCTGCAGTTTCTGCACGTACAGCGATTGCATTTTACTTGTAGATGTCTGCATTCAGTAACTGCTGTGGATCTGTGTAACACAATGGTGAAACATCTTCCTCAGGCTGTGGTAATTGTCTAGTGGCAGTAGGACCCCTGGTAGGCACAATTCAGTTGCACTAAAGAGCCACAGTGCACACTGTGCAATACACGCATTCTGAAGGACATTCAAGGGCACATCATTTCCCTCCTGAAATGGCTGTCTTACAAAAGAAGGAAAGCTGCTGTGCTGAGAAGCAGCACAAGAACATTTGAGAGATACTAGAGCTGTGTTCCTTTCTACCATATTACATGTTTTCACAGGATGTTCCCACACACATAGCACAAGAGTTATCCTTTCTCAGTAGTGTTCTTTAAACTCTCGCCTTTGTTTTATGGTTGCTGGAATTAATTCACCTGTACAGTTTATGCTTCATAAAGGGTGGGAAACATAAACCTGTTCACTAATCACCAACACATTCTATATATTTATATGTTGCTGCTTTTGTGATACTCCAGAAACCTGAACAATAATAAATCTGGTTCTCACCTAAGACATTCATGCAAATCCCCGACTGTAATGCAGTAGACCTTCATATGCCCTTAGTTTAATAAATGCTTCATTGTAGTGACCTCATTACTTTGTATGCCCCACATTGGTGCCAGAATACACAGAAGTCTTGCACAAGTTGGTCACCTGGGGCCAGATTTACTAAGCTGCGGGTTTGGAAAAGTGGAGATGTTGCCCATAGCAACCAATCAGATTTTTGCTGACAATCTTTAGTATGTAAAAAGAAAGTGAGAGCTAGAATCTGATTGGTTGCTATAGGCAACATCTCCACTTTCCAAACCCACAGCTTAGTAAATCTGGCCCTTGGTTGGGCTGCTGAAAAAGTGGCTGTACTTGGTACCTAGATACAAAAAAAACACCGGGGAACAGCATTTAGTAAAACCATATGTGACATGTACATGTTACCAAAAACATACTAGGTGTATAGGGCCATGTTCACACCTAAGAAGCAGTCGCTTCTTAGGTGCGTATCTTTAGTAAAGGACCTACTGCGCATGCATAGAAGGTCCTTTTTACGCAATCTACGTACCAGTTAGGTAAGTAGATTGCTTCGCCCGGAATATTTTAGGTAAAAAGAGGTGGCGTAATGCCCTCTGGGGGGGTTTGGGTAAAAGTGGGAGGGGGGAGGGATTTAGATAAGTCAGGGAGGCGGGTAGCGGCAATGTCCGTGCGGACAGTGTACAGATAGTTAAGGTAGCCTTATGGCACTCGTAAGTGTCATTAGCTACCTAAAAACGGGGGGTGGGATGGGGGCAGGACGGGTGAGTTAGGTGCGGGTCTGTCCACACCTAACTCACACCGGATCTGTGAATCCGGTCCATAGTCTTTTACCGGTATTTAAAGCTCCCCCCACCCCCACCCTTCATCTCTTATTCTTGTCACCACTGCACGTGACACTTCCTCTTTGTATTATCCAGGCCCACCTGGCACATGGACTTGTGGATTACCTGTAGCACAAAGAGGGAGTCCCTGGTAGAGGGCACTGTTAGGGTTTGTTAGATTCCTGGGCTCTCTTACTGGAGATAACAGTGGCTGCTGATAAAGAATCCAATATCTGTTATCCTGTTATGAGGAACACTTACAGCCATTAGTATGAAAAAAAAATCATCACTTCCAATGGGCAAAATCAAGAATTGTGAACCCAATGAGATTCTTGATAACCTTGGAAATAGCAGCAGGTTAATATCTTGTGTCAGTCAACATATTCATGTTGTTTAAATCTAAATGACAGATTATGGTGCAACCATTATGTTACATAAGGTATAACTTACATAATAAATGACAATTTACATTTCCACGCCCTCCAAAAGACTACCATTGGACGAAGTCATCATCTGCTCCCTTCAGCTTCTCCCTCTTTAATTTAAGGCATTGCTTGAACTTGTTACCAAGGTTAAAATTGAAGTGAATCCCTTTGGATAGTTACAGAAGCCACATTATGCAGCTCCTCCTCCCAAGTCCCTTAAGTGTATCAGGTTGCTTTATACTTGAAATAATGGCAATGTAGCCCACAGAGGCAGACACTGGTCCTGGAAACACTGATGAGGCTGGATCATCCAGTTTGGTATATTGTGAGTAGATAACTGGTATATGAGTCAGAAGTCCGCTGCCGCTACGGTCAGAACTCCATACGCAGTGGCAGTGGGATTCCGATAGCGGATTGTCGTGCTATAGGTCGTACATAGGTGAGTGGTCTCCCATTGCACGTACAGATTTCTGATTGCAGGTCCCAACCTTAAGTTTTACGCTATCCGAAGGTAATGGGGTATTAATAAACACTATTTAACGTTAAGAAGTTGTGGTATGGAAACATAGAAAATAATGTAAGTGAATGAAGAAATATAGTTTGTCAGTTCCATCAGTGGGAGTAGTGACAGTGTAGCAAACCACAGTATCCCATCCCACTTCGATGCACAGATATGAAGTAGAAAAGTGCCCGATTAATATCGGCCAGCGGGCTGCGCTCATTGTGGCATAATGAGGTCTTTTATGCAAAATGCTTATATTTGCTTTGTCCAAGTGCTGCAATGAGACCCACTCATGGTCTGTGATTTGCTCTCTCTCTATGAGGTCTGTGATTACGCCACTTTCCTCTCTTATTACAGATCTCATTTCTATCTATTTCCACATAGTCTGCTGCTCTCTTTAGTTAGTCTTGCACCTAAGTACTATATTAACATCCATGAGTATATCTCCCATTCCTTGCATCTGACATGTATATGATGTAATTATAATATAGAGAAATATACCGTACTCCACTCTCTTCTGCAATCACAGCTTGGTTCTGCATGGTAACACCCAGCTCATTGTCCTTTCTAGGACACGCTAATAGTCCAGCTCCAGGAGGTTGTCACCTGCTCAGGAAACTGCCGCTTGTCATCATAATCTAGCTCATCTTTCTTCCAGCTTCCTCAGGGCTGCTGACCCAGTGAAGCTGTGATGGGAAGATTGATGTCCTTGTTGTTTGACACCAATCCGTCAGCTCAAGGGTGATAAAGCTCCATGTCACACACCTGAATTCCGTCATATTCAGCATTTCCATTATACTTATGCAGTAGCTGCACTTGCTTTGATATTTTTGGTAATTGAAAGCCAAGACAGAATAAAGGGCTTTTCACATGGTGGAGAGGGTCGAATAGGGTACTGCAGATTGAGTGAAGTATATCTCAGGCTGACTTTTAGTGAGAAGGGGCAGGGTAGCAAGAGATCCCAGGCTTGTTGCGTAGTGTATGTTAGTTGCAGTTCAGTGGGAGAAAAAGAGAAATGTCCTCTGATTTTCAACTGAATGTCACCTGCCTGTGGCCAAGTGATGAGCACCAGGTTGCAAGGGCCTGGGGTCCCCCCCTGTGGGCTCAGGCAGTAATTAAATGAAGAGGCTGACAAGGGCAGTTTTGGGTAGTGGTGGAGGGAAAGGGGGGTTCCCGCTTTGACAGGTGGGTCTCTCAAAGCCTTGGAGATGAGATCTGTAGCTTCCAGGCAGCAACTGAGGGGGGGAGGAGAGCCTACTGCAGGACACTCAGTTAGCAGGTGGATTAAAAGTCCAGGAGAGCAGTGTCTTGGGCTGCAGTGAAAAAGAGGTTCACTTTGTGTGTGCAGAGGCTACAATGTGGAAAGCAGAGTCCTCTCTGAGCAATGCCAGCCAAAACGGAGGCCAGCTGACCCTCCGTCGCCTACAGAGGCAGGCACGGGGGGGGAAACAAGCCTCGGCACCCACCTCCAACGGTCCGCACTGCGATGAGGGACCAGGCTGCCAGCTCTGCAGACCGGAGCGAGAAGAGACTCCCCGGAGCGGTTCCACGGCGGTCCGGTACGGTGCTGTCTCCGGTTGTCAACGAGGCAGCAAAGGGGGGCTGCAGGCGGGAGCCGGAGGCCCAGGATCAGCGCGGCTCTCCCCGCACGCAGCACCACCTCCCGCTATGTGTCTGGCCCCTTGTGAGGCGATCAGGTGAGGTCAGGGATCCACGGTGGCACCTACGGCGGGCCAGGGGTCCGACAGCCGCAGTAACAAATCAGAGGCGGGGAACAGCCGCCGCGTGGTTAGGCCTCCCTCCGCCGGTGCCTCAGCAACATGCAGCACTCGGCCCTCCCGGCGACCAGTCAAGGATGGCAAGTTCAAGGGAGGATCCGTGGGGGTCCAGAAGGACCTAGGGGTCTGAAGGGGCCAAATATCTGGCAATTTAGCCTGGAAAAAGTCGGAGCCGAGCAAAAGCACGTCCGACCGCAGCATGAGCTTGACCACGCCCCCGGATTACAGCATTGTGTACCTGATTAAGAGTCATTACATTGCACCGTTTCTGTGAGTACCCATTTACCTCTTGTCGAAGAAGAAGGAAATAAAAGGCACCTTACACTTTTGTGCCAATTACAATCACAGAACAACAACACCGCATCAACAAGTCAAATGTGTAACCCCGGTGCGCCCTATATCCAGCAAGACAGCAGCGCACTAGAAGGGCTGCACGGGAGTACAGCTGGTGTTTGTGCTCCAGTTTGGTATATTGTGAGTAGATAACTGGTATATGAGTCAGAAGTCCGCTGCCGCTACGGTCAGAACTCCATACACAGTGGCAGTGGGATTCCGATAGCGGATTGTCGTGCTATAGGTCGTACATAGGTGAGTGGTCTCCCATTGCACGTACAGATTTCTGATTGCAGGTCCCAACCTTAAGTTTTACGCTATCCGAAGGTAATGGGGTATTAATAAACACTATTTAACGTTAAGAAGTTGTGGTATGGAAACATAGAAAATAATGTAAGTGAATGAAGAAATATAGTTTGTCAGTTCCATCAGTGGGAGTAGTGACAGTGTAGCAAACCACAGTATCCCATCCCACTTCGATGCACAGATATGAAGTAGAAAAGTGCTCCATTAATATCGGCCAGCGGGCTGCGCTCATTGTGGCATAATGAGGTCTTTTATGCAAAATGCTTATATTTGCTTTGTCCAAGTGCTGCAATGAGACCCACTCATGGTCTGTGATTTGCTCTCTCTCTATGAGGTCTGTGATTACGCCACTTTCCTCTCTTATTACAGATCTCATTTCTATCTATTTCCACATAGTCTGCTGCTCTCTTTAGTTAGTCTTGCACCTAAGTACTATATTAACATCCATGAGTATATCTCCCATTCCTTGCATCTGACATGTATATGATGTAATTATAATATAGAGAAATATACCGTACTCCACTCTCTTCTGCAATCACAGCTTGGTTCTGCATGGTAACACCCAGCTCATTGTCCTTTCTAGGACACGCTAATAGTCCAGCTCCAGGAGGTTGTCACCTGCTCAGGAAACTGCCGCTTGTCATCATAATCTAGCTCATCTTTCTTCCAGCTTCCTCAGGGCTGCTGACCCAGTGAAGCTGTGATGGGAAGATTGATGTCCTTGTTGTTTGACACCAATCCGTCAGCTCAAGGGTGATAAAGCTCCATGTCACACACCTGAATTCCGTCATATTCAGCATTTCCATTATACTTATGCAGTAGCTGCACTTGCTTTGATATTTTTTCATTATTAGTAGTAAACAATGCAGTGCCGCCTACTTTCTCTGAACTCCTGCCCTGGTTCTTTTCTCTGTCTTCTGAGCCTCTACTTCATTCCTGTTTATACATCTCTTCATTAACTGTGTTGTCTTCTTATTACTGCAATCCAGGGATGTAGCTTTGCATTTCTGCACCCTACAGCAAATTCTTGAGGGGGTAGATGATGTTCCTCTGTCTCCCAAACCAAACTGATGTTGACCTCTCATCTCTTCTTGATACCTTGGGGTCTCCTTTTGTATTTAACTATAGCATAAGGGTTTGGTAACAGACAGGCTCGATATCCAAAATTAGAAGTTTTAAGATAGGGTCCCAGGGTCAGAATTAAATTTAAGTGAGGGATCTTGTCCTAAGCCTGATAAACCAAGGAAGGGTTTA
The DNA here is from genome assembly GCA_011038615.1 of Limnodynastes dumerilii. Lineage (NCBI taxonomy): Eukaryota > Metazoa > Chordata > Amphibia > Anura > Limnodynastidae > Limnodynastes > Limnodynastes dumerilii. The sequence continues at coordinate 721,789 of WWET01000025.1, forward strand.
ATATTTATCAGACAAGATTCTGTAGCACCATGCATGGAACAATGGCAGTTCTACAAAATAAGGTGTGGAGGCTCCCACAGAACAAGCAGGGCCAACTTGTGTCTCTCCAGGTGTGAGTCTCTGCATGCTTTGTCAGGTATCAGCTATACCTATGCAGTTAAAGCATGTTGGAACTTGTAGTTTCACAACACCTGTAGACAGGGCCGCCGTCATCACATGCGGTGCCTGGGACCCAGCCATGGGGCCCAGCTTCCTATGTGACATCATTGGTGACATCACATAAGTGCAGGGCCTGGCAGACATGCTTGAACAGTGGTCAGTGTGCAGGGAAGAAGTTCCCTGCTCTTTGGCCGGATGCCGAATACTGGGTACTGGGTACCGCCGTTACCCGCTGCTACATAGCTAGGTAAGTATCGGCGGGCCCCCATCAGGTCCAGGACAGGGACAATAGTCTCCCCCTGATGGCGGCCCTGCCTGAAGGGAAGCTGGTTGGCCAGGCCTGCACTACAATTCCATCTAAAACTGCATTCATTGGCTCAGTCTTGAGCTGAGCTGTTTACAATACATGCTGGATGACTGCATACAAGCTCCCTGAGGTCATAATTATTGTGAGGGATGTTACATTTTGGGCTATACTGAATTTAACGCTATAAACCCTTTTATTCTGTAAACATTTTATGCCAGTTTCCTGACAAATACTTTCTAGCTATGTCACACTGAAATGTACTTTGTCTATTGATGTCATGTAATTGGCTTATATTAGGGTGGCTGTATGTTCTAGGTGGTGTGACTGTCTATGTTACATGTTTGATAAATTAGCTTCCTTTTACTGATCCCTAAATGGACTTATATGCTTCTACTGAAGAATCACCCACTCCTGCTGCATCACACAGGGTCTTATCCTCATGATATAAAGAATAAACATGTCATCCTGACACAGTCACATTTCATCCTATATAAACAGCATGTTAGGACAAGTCAGTGTAATGTGTTGGAAATGTAAAATGACTTATTTACAGCTTGGCCGGGGACAATTTCTTCCTGTCACTTGCAAACTCCTCTAAAATTCTTTTCAGTGTGTGTATGCAATAATCAAAAGCAAAGTATTCTCTGTGCATGCAAAGGATAACATTCATTTGATGCTCCTGAAATTTATGGTTTTGCCCAGGTGTAAGTTTAAGGTTAGTGTTATGCTGCGTGGCAAGGAGGGCTAGGGGAGTGTTAAGATTAGGATGCGGGATGAGGATTATAAGTGTTATGGGAGGGTTAAGAGTAGGTTGCAGGAAGGGGATGGTAAGGGCTAGGATCGACACAACTTCAGAGGCACTGCAGTCGCAGGAATGGTATCTTCGCGCTGCAAACTGCCAAAAACTGACGATAGTCAACGCTTCATTTCCACAAAGTGAACTGTTGCAAGACAGATCATTGAAGAAATTACAGCAGCCTTGTATTTAATTTGTAAAAAAGAGTTGAGCTAAGTAACTTCAACTCTAATTCCAATTTTCCATGTTAAATTTGCTTTCCCTGCTTTACCTACAGTTGCAGTCTCCGGTCGGATTGGCCTGCTTTGCGAAACAGAGACAGACGAAAGTTATTTTTTGGCTGTCTCTATTTCCAATAGGGGGCCATTTTAGAAATGTTTTTTTATGAATGGGTGAGTGTTCCGATCGGCCATTCATTTTCGCAGACCCGCCGGATGATAGCTACGGAGAGGTGAGTAACCTCTCTGGGGCATTTTAGTATTGGGAGGGTTAGGGTTAGGCGCTTAGGAAGGGAGGGTTAGGACCATAGAAGGGGAGGGTTATGGTCAGTCTGCGGGGAGGGGGGTCTTAGGGTTAGGCTATAGAGAAGGGAGGGTTAGGGTTAGGCTACGGGGAAGGGAGAGTTAGGGTCAGGGTGCGGGGTAGGGTAATGGAAGGGGAGGGTTAGGGTTAGAATTAGGGGAAGGGTTGGGGTTAGTTTAGCCACACCTTTCGGAGCACCGTCTTCGAGGCATGAGCAATCGATATTCCAGCCAGTTCGAAACTGGCTGGGAGAGAATGGCCCTATCAAATTAGGGCTGTTCTTTCCGGGGACACACATCCCTTTAACTATTACTTCCCTTTCCATACTCTCAAACTCTGGATCAGCTCCATGGGTTTCTAAAATGTAAACTAAATTCTAAAAACGTATATTTGTTTGCTTTTGAATATGATATTTCTTTGAATTTATTGGGCTGAAAATTGTTTTGATATGTCTAATCCTTTCTGGTAGCCATAAGGTTAAAAATGATAGTTTTTTTATTGCTGTTCATGGCACCCAGAAGTGAGAGCCGATTATGTGTTAACCTAATCACTGAGACAGCCTAATTATTTTAGCAACTAAAAGCTATTTTGTTTGTTTTCTTTTATTATTATTTTGTTTTTATTTTGGGATTTGAAGCCCTCCAGGGTTAAGTTGTTTGTGTCTGTATTTGGTGTGCATAGAACCTTGGCAGATGCCTTCAGAGAAAGAAAGGGTAATTGTGTAAGACAAACCAGAGTATTTAACATTATGGCAGCGTCAGAGCCAGTAAAACACGGCTTGGGTGAAAAAACTATTTTCCAGCCTCAAGCAAGAAGGGATTCCTTAATTATAATAGGAACAAGTGACATTTTTTGCCCAACTAGTAATCTTATTTACAAAGGTCACTATTCTGTGAATGCCAGAAATGATTAACCCCACATGACTTATTATTTGCATAGTGAAGCCAGGTGAATCGCTACATTTCTGCCCATTAAAATGACACAATGTGATTGGAGATTGAAAATATTATTTGTAGCATTGTGACGTCCTGCTTGATGTTATCTTATGAGTTAATATGGGCTTGCACACCCTCTAGTGGTAGAAAAAGAATAGTACATTTTGTGTAACCTCCTAAGGGGCCTGATTCACACTTAAGAATGAAATAAGTATGTGTGGATTTGCAAAACTACGACCCTAAGTGGCAAGTGCACTACCATGACACTCTCCTTGTTCTTACGGATCTTTGCAGAATTTCGCCACCATAGGCCTACCTTACCTCTCTGTGTGTATTTTTGTGCGGAGTTTGCTTAAGTAGGAACGGAGTTGCCTAACCCGGCCCATTCAGCCCTATATAAATGTCTTTCTTATGGACTTCTGGCACGCCCCTTCTTATGAATGTCACTAGGTACGGAGATGAACTCTGTGCGTAATGGGTTTCTTTGCATAACATGCAGGCTGTTAGCTGCGGGGCAGCCTTCAGAAAGTGCGGGACTCGGGACACAGACATGGGGCCCCACCCCCTATGTGATGTCATTGATGATGTCACATTGGGTGGGGCGCCACAGACCTGCTTTAGTGGGCCGGTGCGCAGGGAAGTTCTTTCTTGCGCATTGGCCTGCTACTCAGTGGGCCCCTATCAGCTCCGGGCCCAGGACAAAAGTCCTGGCTGTCTCCCTCTGATGGTGGCCCTAAAAAGCTGTGTTTCGAGTCCAAAACACTGTTTAGTCTAATAAGCAATCCACATACACTGCTTACTTACTACTTATACCAGGGCATCATTGTCTGGCTTCTTTGATTGACATACGCAGTGAAAGGTGTTCTGCTGCAAAACAAAACACTTAACTGGAACATACTGAGCTTCACCATAAGCCTGGTCCAACTTCTCATCCTCAGCAATTAATATTTCTGTGCATGTCCTGTCATATCCTGAGTGTTAATCAATGGCTTTAAGACATTTTGTTCTGTGTTAGGATATATTTTGACATACAGTAGGAATGGAGCTATAGTGTAATACTTCTTTGAAAGTTGTATGATTCAGTAAAGCTGCAAGATGACAGAGGATTTGAAGAACAAGGACTTATATTGAACATTAAGGACCAGATCCAGACCCCGCACCCTTTCCATATGTGCGAGGGTCTTAAAGTCCGAAAGGAAGAGGTAAGTGAACTCCCCCTATCACTCCCCTCTCTTGTGTACGTCTGTACGACTGCTGATCAGCTTATAATTAGTAAACCCTGTTACTACTGTAACACTTAGGTCTTCTCCATCGCCCCCACATTGGTGGGCAGATGGGATGAACTGCACCGTTGTACATATATTCTATGGTACGGAACTCAGTTCCCTATGATAGGTGTTACATGCGCAGATCACAGTAACATCTGGAGGGCCCATGCATCCTCATCTCCAGACACCACACTTTGTGTGCTTAAGTAGGGTGTCCTGCTTAAACTCTGGATCCGGCCCTAAGTTGCACATAATGGGGCTGATTCAGAGATGCGATTGCGAAAAGATCGCAAATATACGCACCTTAGCTAAGATCTTAGCAGGTTCCAGCCCACTGCAAAACCAGACACTCCCCTTGCAAACAGCGGTGGATCTTAAACTTAGACCACCATTGAATTGCCTTAACTATACGCTGTCATTTGGGATCTTAAGTGACGTGGGAGCGTCAGTCCTCGCCCACTTTCCCTCATTTCCCTGCCTCCCCCCGCCCATTTCCATGCAAATCCTTAAGATCTTAAAGATTCGCAGCACTTAAGATCTTAAGTGCTTGCGTGCGATTCAGACCTACGATCTTAGCGAATTTACGCTCCTAACCACTACGTACATGGCGTTGCACTATTACTACGCATGCGCAGTTTTGCGAATTTTCTAAGATCTTAAATATACGCACCTAAGTGCCGTGGAAATCGCATCTCTGAATCAGCCCCAATGAGTATAGTTTTTTGCAAAAATAGTGCCAATTCTTGGATTAAGAAGAAAATAATTGAAGTAAATTGGCAAAAGTCTAGCATCTCTCAGCTGTCTAAATGCTCTCGTATATGAGGGAAAATATCCATCTGTATGTGGAGGGCAGCTACGGTTTATTTATTTTTATCTACAGGCAGTAATCGTACTAATTATCCTCCTGCTAGAGAATTGTGCCAAGAATAATGGCTGTGCGGCTGCATCTGCAGTTTAATCCTGATCAATGTTTCCTGATTGCATGTGCCATTACTTTATGACTGTCGGCACATGACACAACTTTACATTCGCCAGCTCAGACTTTTCACAGTTCCTGTCAAAACTTCAGGAAGATGAAGGGAAATTAGATGCCCTTTCCCGGCAGATGTTATGCATGAATATTTCTGTTTTGTTATGACAGCCATGTAATCATATTTCCATTTATTTAAAGGGTCAAGTGTCACCATAGCCTGAAATTTTCTTCTGACATGGCATGCCAGGGTCAGGTCTGGTAAATTCTGCCAAAGCCAAACAAGTCTGTCTGCAACAGAGAGACCATCCCTGAATATACTGTAAGACGGAATGCATATTAGTTTTCTGTTCCTGTCTATGACATATACAGCTGGCAACAAGACTGGCTTTATTAGAAACTCTTTCTGCTGTATTAATATACAGAATTGGAGTAATCTACATTTTCACTTGGTTAAGAGAATATCAGTTATATCATGAATCCATTAAAGTCCTTGTGGCTCCAACTAACTAAAAAACAACTATAGTTTTTTTATCATCCATTTCCTTCCCTTTAGTTTGATATATTGACATTAATAATAACATTAATAATAACGGTGTTCGTTGGTATACATGGTAAAGATGAAACCGTAAAGTTTGATGTATTTGCTCACATAAAACGTGACAGTGATTTGTAAATCATTTTTTAAATAATGTGTTGGCATGAAAATAAAACTATAATAATAATAATAATTGTTACCTATACCATATAGTAATTAACCACCTTCAATATCTCAACATTACAAGGCACTATTGTGCTAAATAGATGTGTTCAAATCATTCAGCCTCTTGAATTCAGATTATGTCTGTTCAACTAACATTATGTGACAGCCCCCAGAATTCACATAATGCCACTGTGCCCTCTATTTGCATTATGTGATAGTCCCCAGAATTCACATAATGCCACATGCCCTCTATGTACATTATGTAATCATACCTCGCAACTGTCCCGATTTCAGCGGGACAATACCGCTTTCGGGGGACTGTCCCGCCCGCCCCAGAACATGTCCCGAGAGATCAGACTCTCGGGACAAATTTTGTTCTCTTTTTTTTTAAAGCCCTGCCGCGTTATATGCTGTTTACGTGTTATATGCTGTGTACGCGTTATATGCGACAGGACTCTGCAGAGCTCAGGACATGTAATACAGGGATCCCATAGGAGTTTTGGTCCTACAGGACTCCCATTGGAGCCCTGTATTACGTGTCCTGTGCTCTGTCACTTGGCCGCAGAGCAGACGCTGCCGGACAGAGGAAGAGGCAAGACGTAGAAGCACCAAGCAGGAAGGAAGACTGCAACAGTAAGTAAATAATTTAATAGGGTCTGGCAATTAGGGGCAGAGGCTGGCAATGGACATTAAATCATTGGAGGTACTGGCAATAGGGGCATAAGGAGGCTGGCACTGGTTATTAATTTGGGGGCAGACATGGAGACAGGCACAGACATTAGGGGCAGACATGGAGGCAGGTACTGGCATATGGGGCAGATGAAGGCTGGCACTGGTAATAGTGGGCAAATGGAGGCAGGCACTGGCATAAGTGGGCAGATGGAGGCTGGTAATTAGAGGCATAAGGAGACTGGCAGTAGCAATTAATTTGGGGGCAGACTTGGAGGCAGGCACAGACAAAAGGGGCAGATATGGAGGCAGGTACTGGCATATGGGGGCAGATGAAGGCTGGCACTGTGAATTGGGGGCAGATGGAGGCTGGCACTGGCATAT
>WWET01000025.1:738268-754133 GCA_011038615.1 Limnodynastes dumerilii
TACACTAACCTGAACGTAGGGACGCTGGGGGACGTCCCCTCCAGCGTCCCTACGGCGCTGCTACGAACGCCCGATCCATGATCGGGCGTTGCAATTGCAACGCCGGGCAACATCTGCCCGGTGCATGCGCAGATCGGCTGAAAAGCCGATCTTACGCTTACGCCCGCCGTCCTAGCGACGGCGGGCGTTGTTCTGGATCAGGCCCTATGTCTCTATATCTATTACAGCAGATTATGCGTGTGTAATATTTATTTAGAGAGAGAGAGAGAGAGAGCACCTAATTAGCAATAAAAGTGTCTGAAGTCCCACTCTTTTCTTTTCACATTACATGGCAGTAGCCAGACAAAAAAAAGTGCTGGAGGAGCAACCTCTGCTCTGCTATCCTCACACCAACTGAAACTGCTGGGAGAGAGCAATGTTGATGACTGTCAGCATCACACTATTGAGAGCTTCTCTCCCAGAAGCTTCAGGTGGCGGGCAGTGGGAAAGGGTCAGTAGGGTGATCTCCTCGCATAAACTGCAGTTGTTTCTCATCAATCTGGGCACCAGTTCGAAATGTCTAGTTGCCATGACAACTTGACTCCCGGGATTTGTCAAGCCCTGGGTAATACACTTCCCTTGTTAATTTAAACTTGTCTAATTCATTTAGAAATAACATATTTTACTTGTGTATGCTAAAGATATTTGCAGTAAACCACTAACACACCAGTTGTGCCTTAGGTATAAAATATGTGTTCTATAGTTCACTGTAGTTCTTTTAAATGAGCATTGAAAAGATCTTGCTGAATTATGAATGTTATGTTGAGTCAATGCTGATCATTGCCTTCCCGAAAACTGCTGGCTCTGTAATTATATGCACATTTTCTGCAGCAAAATTCAGAGAATTAGAGAGTCTTTTATGTAACACATTGTGCTGGTGCAGAATCCAGTAATAGGTGTGTAGAAATGATGTAGCCATTTATATTAGGGCTCCCTTGGAGCTTTCAATGTAAATGATCTACCACATAAACATACACAAGATTAATTTCATCAGTATTTTGGTAACATGCCAGTATGTTTTTGTACTACAACAGTAAGAACACCTAAAATTTTACAGATATAAATAGAATGATAATATATATATATTGTATGTATATTGTATATATTGTATGCAGTTTTACAATATAATGTGTATGTAATGTGGCAGGGACCATAGGTGTAGCATGGATTAATGGCACCCGGAGCAAATGAATGCTATGGCGCCCCCCCCACCCCTGTCCTCCCATAGTGTAGTGCGCCAGGGAGCAGGGTGAGCACGTTCCCTGACATTTGCTGTCTTAAAGGAAGTGTTGTTTTACTTAAATAAATATTGATTGTTGGTTTCTTCTTTTTGTGTCTCGCGTTGATTCTTACTGCACTGAAAGCCTGTGGAGAAACTAAATATAGCCGCCATTACACATCTCCTCCCACCATCCCATTACATATTTCCCTTCCTCTATACATATCTGCCTTTCAGTTTCCCCCTCCCCCAGTGACATACATGCTTTCTTGTGCCCCCTCTCCAATACACTTCCCTGTCCCTGTACCTTCCTCCCTGTTCCCTTTACATTACACGTCTCCCCTTACCCCTTCTTCTCCCCCTCATTTAAACATCTCCCTTCCTGTCTCCCTTATATTACACATCTATGGACATAGTACACTATATTAAGCACATATGGTTGTGTTATGGGTCTGGGAATGACACATACTATAATTTGTGGTTTATATTTAGATTGGGAATAGCACACTATATACAATATAAAGTGTCCCTGACCCCTAATATACCCCACATATACCTAATATACCCCACATATATTATAAAATCCCCAGACCCATGATATTCCTCACTTGTGCCATTCCAGACCCCTAATATTATACCACATGTAATACTAGTATATTAGGGATCTGGAGATGGCACTTGGCTGTGCACTGCAGCGCACCTTTAGTCTGCTAGCATCAGAAGAACAAGCTCCACTGGCTCCACCCTCGCTACTCCCCTGGCAGGGTCCCCCACAAGTCAGTTGCCAAGTTCACAAATGCATGCAAATATAAATAGTGACCTGATCCACTCATAGGGTCCATTCAAAGATCTATGGCAATAAGATAAGGCAATTTGTTTAGTTTCGCCTTATGTATTGATAACTGTTTAGTGTTTAAAAAACATATTTGCAAAACGTCTTTGCACAATACCCCCGTGGGCGCATGCACACTGTTGCAGCTTGTGCAGTGTCTACCTGCTGGGCTCTGAAGGAGGAGTGCTGGCATTTATATTACAATTAATAAGCTAGAAACACATTCTGTGGTCATTTTATTAGGGCTAAAAGTCTAGCTATAAGTACTTTGTACTGTATGCCAGTATGCCAGAGAGTGTAAATCCGGATCTGGTACATGTTTATTACAGGAGAAAAAAGATTAAAAACGGAGCAATGTTACCATAAGTCAGATTGTGTCTTTCAGTCACCAGAAATGATGAACACAAGCCGGATGAATGTTTTATTTTCACATTTTTTCTTTTTTTAAGTAAATGGGGTGCAAATCGAGAAGGATGTCACTCACTACATGGATCTGTATATTCTTAAAGTGCCTAAAGCAGGGTTCAACTATTTTTTATAAGCTAGGAGCCAGAGCACGTTTGATATGGACAATTGTGCGTGTGTCATATATAACATATGCTCACTCTTTATCTGTATAAAATTTGGTTATCATGTATATACACACAAAATGGAGGTTGCTCAGATAAATTTATGCAAGGTATGGGGGATTTTAAACAAATACAGAACCACATATTGTATTTGTAACAATATAGGCATTCACTGGGTATGTAAAAGCTAATATGTTCTATGCCTTGATAACTATTGATCGGATTCAGAACTGCGCTGAAATTCCTTGTTAGCCTCTGCAATTTGAGATCCAGAATTTCGTAACAAAATGGAGGTTGCTCAGATAAATTTATGCAAGGTATGGGGGATTTTACACAAATACAGAACCACATATTGTATTTGTGTAGAGTAAGAGTCATAAAAATATAGGCATTCACTGGGTATGTAAAAGCTAATATGTTCTATGCGTTGATAACTATTGATCGGATTCAGAACTGCGCTGAAATTCCTTGTTAGCCTCTGCAATTTGAGATCCAGAATTTCGTATGTGCGAGCAGAGTGCACACCTCCTGCACACCCCGCATTCAGAACGCTGCCTGAAGTCTCCACCTTGGAACGCCCTTACTGTACAATCACCATGGCGAGTGGGCCAGAACTTCCAGACGGATGCTATCTGAAGCAGAATTTCTCGGTACTGCGTATATGCAGTACAGACTTATACGTAGGTAGAGTTATTAGTTATGGATCCGGGCCAATGTGCTGTTCATAGTACATAAGCTAAGCAGGCTTCCTATAATAATGAACATATTGTAGGTTTGAATAGGGCCTCAAGCTAGATAGGAAGGTGCACTTTTATTCTTCTTCTGCATCTAGGGCCTCAGTTGTGTTATCTTTATGTGCACATGATTTTAACTCAACATTTTGGTTACTCACCACTCTAAATCAGAACATTATTCACTGACAAGGATTTTTTAATAACTTTCTTACATAATCTAAAGAGAACGCAACATCACATAATTAAAATGACCTCTAGAGAAACCAAATGTGCTGACTTACTCTTTGTGGCTTTGTTATAACACTTACATTTATTTTTGTTTTGTCTAATACACTGTTTACTTGTTACTGTGTGCACAGATTTCAATTTAATGTAACATTTCTACTAAATTAACCCTTTACATGTCCATTTTTATTGTTTCTATGATAAGTACAACATAACACATTACATAACACATTTTTCTTAAAAATATACCCGTCAGTCTATAAATACTTACATATACCCCATTCACATCACCACCAAAAACCCAGGTTATTGCCAGGGCAAGGTCCAACGACCCAGGTTGAACTAAACAAACTATATAGATTAGAAATGGCAAATGCGCTATTGGAGGAGCAAAAAGGTGTCGGAGCAGAGATTTATGCTAGGGCCAGATTAGGGACTTTTTTGGGCCGGATCCTTACCTATGGTCGTCCGAGATCATTACGACCGGCAACGTAGTAGGGAGTGCATGCCCCGTGCACTCCCTGCTGTCGGTAGGAAATCTGGACGCTTATGTGTCCAGATTCCTACCTTAAGTTTTACGATCAGGTATGCAGCCTTACGGCGATCCATCGACCCATCCCCTCATCTACATCTGTATTTCCGCCTTGACGGCGGAGATACGATGATCGTAAATGAGGGGACAGCCTCTCTCCCGTAACCCGCGGTGTACGTAACCCATATGATGGCATAAGAAGGTTGTGCACATGCGCACAACCTTCTAAACTGAAATTACGTACGTGCTGTACATAATTTCACAGTCGTCCAGACCTGAGGATTTAGGCCTTTGTTCATTGCACGATTGTTTACATTTTTAATAATCTAATTTTTCATGTGCATTTGTGCTTTCTCCCTTAGCATAATACGATTTTTGTAGGGGGATCAGTTCTACTTAGTTGGCAATTTTGATCTAAATTTTATATATTGTTATTCATAAATTACTATAATGCTTATTATAAGAGGTTTAAAATGTTACCTGTTTATAGTGCACCTCATAATTTTGGACTCTTTAGGCTTTCTTACTTCTTATTGAAGATTAAAAGCACAGCAGAGTTCTGCCATATAACAGCATGCTTAATGATCTCATAAAATATTAGCATATCAATACATTAACTTGGAGAAAAAAAATTTTAATATGTGATTATCTATGATCATTATAGCAGCCATATTTATCATAACAGCAAAAATCAACAAAAGCTTCTGGTGGCCACAGTCAACAAACTTGGCAGATGCTGTTATTGTTTTGTCTACAGACTGCAGTTGGTCTGGTCTCACCTCAAGGACACATTTGGCAGTGAGCTGGCCAGCAGAGGACAAAGTAGTGGTTTCCTTTATAAGATGGATTTAGTACAGTCTGTGAACAAGACCATGACCTTCCAAAGTAATAGGCTAGATGTATAGTATAGCCCACAGCTGCAGCATTAATCCCTATTGATACATAAAATGCTCCAGCACAACCTTTATACTCTGAAATTATGAAATCTTATTAGCAGACCTATATATTTTTTATATTTACATATTTCCCCTCTGATTATTATCAAGACCTGGCTACACATCTAGGAGTTGGTCTATGTATATACTTTTTGTAAATGCAAAAAATGGTGCAGTATTGTTGTTGATAAAACACTGAAATGGCTGGGACAATCATATAACTACAATTGGTGCAGGGGGTGCTGCTGCTATGGGAACCTAAACATTGCCAACGCCATTTTGTCTACAAGTTAGGGCACTTACTACAGTGTGTTAGAGTTTTGCAACTCTGAACTCAAACAAAAATGACTCGATTTTGGGTAAAAAACGACTTTATGTATACCATACTACTTACCTCACATACAGGTGAAACTCCAAAAATTAGAATATCATTCAAAAGTTCATTTATTTCAGTAATTCAACTTAAAAGGTGAAACTGTTATATTATATAGACTCATTACATGCAAAGTGAGATATTGCAAGCCTTTATTTGTATTCATTTTGATGATTATGGCTTACAGCTTATGAGAACCCAAAAATAAGAAAATAGCATAATGTGACAAGGTTCAATATTGTAGGCTCAAATGGCCTGATCCAGACCTACGTTCACTTGCGTCATAAGCGAAAAAACTTCCATTTGTACTTACTGCGCATGCACGGGGCTGATGTTACGCTCATGTTACGGTCTGAGAAACTGAGCGTATGGGCCTTGAGCGTACCAGCTCCGTTACTACGCTGGACGGGGTGTGCTTGCTATACGAAATCCGTAATTATGCACCGAGGGTGGGTGAGGCATTTAAATCATACAGTATGGGCGTGCTAAGCGTTGTAACTACGCATGGAGCTTTACGATGGCCGCGGTTACACATGGAAAAGTTAGGGTAGGGATTGCTCAGCGTAAGACGGCAAAAGTAAGTATGAACAGGGGGAGTGCCTAGGGGATTGCATCGGAGGTACACTGGCGTAAATACGCTACGCACATGAGCGTAGGTCTGGATCAGGCCCAAAGTGTCACACTCTAATCAGCAAATCATTCTAAAACACTCTAGCCTTTAAGTAGTCTCTCGGCCTGGATCAGTAGAATGGCCCCCCCTCCCCAGCCTTTACCTGACTATCCTCTCCAGGCTGCGGTCATCCCTGCTGCTTGTGCACCTTTTTCTTCCACACTTTGCCCTTCTACGTAACTTTCTATTAATGTGCTTTGATACAGCACTTTGAGAACATCCAACTTCTTTTGCAATTTCCTTTTGACGCTTTCCCTCCTTGTGGAGAGTGTCAATGATGGTTTTTTGCACAACTGTCAGGTCAACAGTCTTCCCCATGATTGTGAATTCTACTGATCCAGACTGTGAGACCATTTAAAGGCAACCCTTTGCAGGTGCTTTGGAATAATTTTCTGATTAGAGTGTGACACTTTGAGCCAGGGGCGTTTTAAGAAGTGAGGGGGCCCGTGAGCAGGATTTGCACATGGGCCCCCACCCCTCTTACCTGAGCCAGAACTGTCCAAATGCACGGGCCGATTATTCTAATTGTGAGATTTTGATTTTGGGGTTTTCATAAGCTCTAAGCCATAATCATAAAAATTAATACAAATAAAGGATTGAAAAATCTCATTTTGCATGTAATGAGTATATATAATATATTAGTTTCACCTTTTAAGTTGAATTACTGAACTAAATTAACTTATGAACAATATTCAAATTTTTCGAGTTTCACCTGTATAGACACCATACAATGTATTATTTTTTCAGTGTACTTATTATCTATATGGTGCCACAAGTCATCCCAAGTACCGTGCATTGGTGGCTAACTGGCAGCTAGTCTTCTCTAGATCCCCTGATGGTACGGATAAGCTTGTGCAGCAGGCTTCAAGCAGATCACGACCCCTGGAAGGCAGACAAAACTAAAGCTGGCCAAACACTAGAGCGATTATCGGCCTGATCCTACAATTATCGTGGATTGGGCCAAAAATCGCTCTAGTGTGTGGTGCAGATGAATTTCTGAAACCTCCAATTATTGTCCCAGAATGGCTTTGGGATGATAATCGCGTTGTTCATGATTCCTGATTATCGTCCTGAGGGAACTATATTATGTAGTGTGTGGGCAAGTTGGATTATTGGACTCTGTACCGCCACCTCCTGGTCAGTGTTTCCCCATCTGTTTGACTCTTTAATTACCAACAAGTGCAGAAGTGATACAGTAATGAAAACTCTGTATTTTGCAAAGATTCAGGGCTTCCATTACTATGTTACCACTATAATTGCCGGCGAATAAAGCGTCAGACAGATGGAAAAGCTCTGGCCAAGAGGTAGAGGGGCCACACACTGGCCAGAGTTTTAATGTTGGCCAGCGAGTGCAGCCAATCAGCTGCAAGGGACTTCTCTCAATCTCAGTAGCACCTCCCTCTTCAGTAAGGGATATCGCTACCAGCAAGAGCAGTGTGTGGCGTTGATATTGGGACCTTTTCCTAGGGGAAAATCTTCCCAATTTTAGGAATTATAGGAACCTCCCGCTGGGAGCAATAATCACTATCGTGTGTGGCCAGCTTAAGAAACCAAAGGTGTTTATAAGTGCACACACAAGATAAATACAGGTTATAGGAGAATATTGAACTGAGAGCAAAAGGGTAAATTAATATAAGCATAAACACAAAACTAAGATAGAAGCATGGAATAGATAAGCACTACTGGAAGTCTGGGTACCAACAGAATTGTATATATAAGTACACAAGGCAGGGTTAACAGAAGTTACTGCAGATGAATGCAAATACACATGGCAATCTGAATACATGGAATACAGAAAACAAATACAAGAAGAGAGGAGTATACCAAATATGCAATTAATGCACAAGACAGGACTAATGGAGGATACTGGATGAAAATGAATACACAAAGTGAACTGAATACATGAAATACAGAAAACAGAGATACAAGCAAACAGGAGTATTACCAGTTACAAGTACACACCGTCAGCTGGAAACATGGGCACATGGAGGAAGGAATCTGGAGATCAGGAAACACAACAACAAGGCAGGTGAAACAGGAAATCCAGCACCCTTCATTAGTCAGTGCAGTCCTATTTAACAAGGCTGATCAGGTGATTAATGAGGGAGGCGAGCCCCCACAGTAGCCCCTAGGGGTTGATCATGAAAATGTCCACAACATAACAGTGAGTCCAACAGCAGAACTTAGGGGCAGGTTAGGAAATATATCTGCAATGTAACAACCACTAAACACCAACAGTACACAAAATGCTAATTTTACACACTAACAAGGAGAAGGCAGCTATTACTGTACTTAAGTTGTATTCCAAAAACATGGTAACACTAGTTAGTAAGATTAGAAATAACCATGAGTTTAAAAAAGCATCAGAAGAGAAATATAAATGAAAAATAGTACAGGGAAAACATTAGGGAAGCTCATGGGAGCTTACATCCTTTTATAGTGTGTGTAAATGGAGAATATTCCCTGATTCTATAATTCATATGTATAGTAAGTATCTTGTAGCCCTTCCCCTTTGAACTTAGTTGGTGTCCTCTAATCATATTAATAACCTTTTTTTAATTAAGAAATGTCAAACCCATATTAACACTTTGATTATGTGAATGTATCTACCTTGAACCTAATTTGGACTTCTGTAACTTGTGGCATATGTTTCATGGGTAAAGGCTATGCTTGACACATGAGTCACATAATGAACACACTGGACTGCCTACCAAGGCTCAAGTACTTAACTTTAAAAGATACTTTGGATTCTGGTAACTCCTATATTGATATATAGGATGGCTAACCTTACCTATAGAATAACTTACACATTTTCTGTTTACTTCCAGGGATCTTAGCTCATTTGTAATTAGGAGACTTTTCCCCTCAATCATCCACCTTTAGGTCCCAAACTTTTATTTTGAAAAATGCCGGGTTTGGTTTATCTGCAGCATAAAGATATTATGAGCTATTTACATGATTTCCAGAAAACTAGAGATTTTTCAGACATAGTTTTTCCTATTGCATTAAACTTGTCTTTAAGATTATTTGTAATATTGGATGGCTCAAAATAAAAATGGTTACAATTGATGCTCTAAGGGTGAGTAAACACCATGGAGCTAATCCAGACCTATGGCCGCCGCCGTAACTACGTTGGCTGTATACGTAAGAATAGCATTTCTGCCGTTCTTTGCATGCGCCAGGCAGCTGTTGCCCGGCGTAATCGATTTTTCAGAGAGCCCTGGATCGGGTGTCTGTAACTACAGCGTTACGGATGAAGGGGCGTGCAGCTGTAGTTATGGAAGGTGGACGGGGGCAGGGAGGGTAATTAGGAAGGGAAGGCTGGGTCCTGTAGCCGGCATAATTACCCACTGTTATGCCGGCTGAAGTTAAGGTAGCCTTCAGCAGGCGCAACAGTGGGTAATTACGCCGGCACCAAGGGGAGTGTCGGGGGGAGTGGACCAGAGGTACGCTGGCTGTACTTACAGACAGCGGCCCACCGTAGCTCTGGATCAGGCCCCATAAAACTTTAAAATCCTTTGAACACAGAGAATAGTTGTTCCCATATATACACAAAACATTCTGAATCATTGAAAATATCTCATGTTAGCTTTGGAGAAGTGGGTTCTAGTTGATGTTTTTCCAGCAGGGATTTTTGTTTTTGTTCTACCGTTTGGAGAACTACCAAGCAGCTGTAGCTTTTCCACTTAGTTCCTTAATCATTTGTTGCCTAAGGAGTCTTTCTATAAAAAAAACTTCTACAGTACTAAGTGAATCCATTAAAACTCTCATAAGGATAGAGATCCTACAGTGTAACTATCCCAGCTCACTTTTTTAACATCTCGTTGTACAAACCACATTAAGGGTTTTAGATTTAGTTACAGTATTTCTTGGTTGGTAAGTAGAATCAGGACCAAGGGCGTAACTATAGGGGGTGCAATGGGTTCAATTGCTACGGGGCCTGGCAGCTTACGGAGTCCGCCATCCCAGCAATCACCCACCGCACCCCCACCTGTCCTGTGAAATACCTTTCTGTGGATGCACAGATGAGAAGAAGAGCCACCCTCATTTCTCATCTCTGAAAATGACAGGCACTGAAGCAGTTTTCATTATCACTAATGAGCAGAGGGGGCGGCTCCTTCCTCTCATGCTTGCAGATTGGCTCCCTTAAAATATCGGGAGCTTTCTCCCGATATTTATTAAACTTTCCAAAAGACCAAATAATCTCACCCGAGCGTTTCTGGTGCATTTATTTGGCATTTGGAAAAATGATCTTGGCCACCAACTAAGCCAGGAGAGAACTGACTGCTGAGTTAAATAAGCAAGAAGAAAAACCTATAAAGAAAACCATTGCATGTTGTTTTTATTTTTTTTTACTTTCTTATTCTTCTAATAAACAAAAAAATACTCTATAGAATATATAATTATGACTAGCAGCACATTAAAAACACATAATAGCAATTTAAAAGTGTTGTTTCTTTTGTTATTTATATAGTTTTTATGCCCCTAAGCTCCCTGGATAAGTGTTGATTGGCAACACTTTTTTCTTTATCAAAATAATGAACACAATAAAATCAAACCAAATCCATTTTACTATATAAAGAAGTAATTGGTGTGTTTTGGTCTTGCCATTTGTGTTCATTTTGCATGAATGAGGTAGGTGTAGCACACAGAAAGCAACAGTGTTTGCCCTGAATGTATATATATCGGCACTCCAATATATCCCGATAATTGCTCCTGGTGCAGCTTAGAAACAATGCATAACTCCAACGAAGAGTAAAACTTAGGGAGACCTGAGGCCAACAGGCTACAGTGACTTCCAACACAGAAATTTTTTTTGTTGGAAATATATATATATATATATATATATATATATATATCCTTATCTTTGGCCTGGCACCTACATTTTACTATATAAAAACTTGTTGATCCCTCACCAGGTAGAAGAGAAAAGCGGGTTGAGGGGGAGAGTCTTTGTCATCACATCAGCCCCTGGCTCACGATAATAACACATTCTGCTCATAGCACAATAGGTGGCACTCTGGGATGCTGGGGTAGACTCCAAAAGCTCTCTGCTATTTCAGAATACCCATCACCCCTTACCCCGTTCATCTAAAATAACCAATTTCTCACTGGAAATTGTTGCTTGATTGCACTTTTAACAGTAATCAGACTTTTTTGTCACTGTGGAGTAGGGAACTACCTTCTCTCTCAGGCCTCCATTTACTAAATGGTGATAACTTCATTTTCAGGAGATAAAGACCGTTTTCACCTGAAAACGGTCTTTATCTCTTGAAAATGAAGGCATCACCATTTACTAATGCAATGATCGCCATGGAAACCATGGTGATCATTAGCATTCCTACCCCGATCTCCAGCCCGCTCTAATGAATGCGGCCCGGCTGACCGTTGAATTTACAAAGTGTTGGCACAGATTTTAACAATCCGTTCCGATACGTTAAATAATGGCATATTTACAGCGGTCCCCCCATATATCCCCCTTTTCCTCCCTCTAATAGCTGTTATTAGGGGGAGGAAAAGGGGGGTATATATCGGGAGACTGCTGTAATGCAAAACACTAATGAAAATGTACAAAAAATAAAAAAATATAAAAAACATTTTTTACATAGATAATTAATAAATTATTAATAAAAATACTTTAATATAATCATAATTTTAAAAAACGATCCAAAATAAACAGGTTTCTTACCTGTCCCGGCGCCGCTTCTGCTTCGGATTCCCCCGCATGCGCAGTGTTACTTGCCTTTTGGGACAAAAATTTCTAAGTCCCAAAATACAGCTACTGCACATGTGCGGGAACTACCTCTTCACTCAATGCTGGCGAAAGTCCCGCAGATCATCGTGGGACTTCGCCGGACAGGTGAGATATATTAAATTTGCCTAAAACTGGTGCAAGACTCGCTGCGAGGTACAGTGAGCCTTGCACTGAACAATAACACTCACAATGAGCGTTATAATAAATGGACCCCAAAGGGAGAGAGGTGTGAAGGAGGTTATTATAAGTAATGAGGCTAGAGAGAAGTAACTATGAGGAGGTATACATTTCAGTGATGAGAAAGAGAGAGTACCAGATTTACTAAGCTGCGGGTTTGGAAAAGTGGAGATGTTGCCCATAGCAACCAATCAGATTATAGCTGACATTCTCAAGTATGTAATAGGAAAGTAAGAGCTAGAATCTGATTGGTTGCTATGGGCAACCTCTCCATTTTTCCTTTCCCACAGCTTTGTAAAACTGGCCCAGTTGGTGGAAAAACTTAGATTTTTAAGTTTTTGAAAACCTGCTGCAAAATATTGACATCAGTGATAAACATATTTTGCAACACACAATAAAATTCACTCTGATATATGTGAAATATTTGATCTGAGTCAAATAAATATCTATTACCATATGTTGAAAACATACCCCATTATTTTAGTGTTAGGACTGTTGAAGGTTGGTCAGGTTGTATACCAGTTGCTATATGTCTATATAAATATTTTATTGAGTGTTTTCCCATCACATATAGAGAGGAAACAATTGAGCATACGATTTCCAACATATATGCCTATTGACAAGGATAGAGAAGGTTACATACATTGTTCATGCTTCTGGACAAATATGAACTGGGAAGAAGAAATAATAAGCTTCATCAACTTAATGAAACAAATTATTTACAATGTCTGTTCTGTCTTAGAATGCCCAGGTGATATACTGTGCATCAGGGGTTCTCAAAACCAGTGGTACATGTGGTACTCAGGGCAACTGGGCAAGGTTGGAAGGAAGTTTGATACCAAATGACCGGGGACATAATGTAAAAATATTTTAATATCTTGGGGGCTAAATGACATATGTATAAAATACACCATAAAAACACTTCAAAAATATGTAAACAAAAAAAAACAAACCCTGAAATACAATGCAAAGTGGATATGATTCCATAGTGGAAAAGTGGTACTTGACATAATTCCATAGTTGGTAACTAGTACTCTCCAAAAAAAGGTTAAGAACCCCTGCTGTACATCATTCACAACATTCAGACCACAGAAGCATTGAGAAACCTCTATCCAACTTCCAACATTGGCTTGACAGGAAATGCATATTGCCCAAATAAACATATATACAATCAGCCAAGAGGGCGGTGACCCCTAAGCTCCACCCCTATGTTTCTCATGTGAAAACCCAATATTTATAGATATACCTCTCAGTAGACTCAAATAGCTTAAGGTTGTGTGATCTTTAATCTGAAGTAAGATGGGTATATACAGATCCTATTTTTTATAGAATCTATTGACACCTTTTCATTGTCAGGAAGGGCATCTTTTCTGTCCATATACAATATTTCTTACAACATGTCATTCACTGCATCTAGAAATGGGGGAGCCAATTTGGTCCAATTCTTCAAAATTACCCTTTTAGCTGTTGTCACAATGGGGTAGATCCAGACCTAAGTGGTTGTTACGTTAGAACGCGTAGCGTATTTACGCTAGCGTCATTTCTATGCACTCCCCTCGGTCGTATATACTTTGGCTGTTTTACGCTGCCCAAACCCTACCTTAAATTCCATAGCGTAACTACTGACATACGTAATGGATTTATGTACGTGACGACCCAGTCCATACTGTCCAATTTAAATGCCTCCCTCCACCTCCAAAGCGTATTTATGTGTTGTATTGATGCCCCCGCCCCTTCCTCTGTATTTATGCTGATGGTACGCACGTTAGGAGTTACGTGGCGTAATATCTGCCGCGTGCATGCGCAGTAATGCAAATAGACGATTTTACGTCATCGGCTAGTGTAAATGCGCTAGCGTGCTTAGCTTTGGATCTGGCCCAAGGATTGTTAGTAGGGCTACAGCCAGAGCCATAACTAGAAATTTTTGTGCCAGAGCCAAAAATGATGCCCCTTGACCCTGCATTTCAAGCCAGTTTAACCTTAAATGTTAACTTACTGGTGCCCCCTTAATCTTTGCCACCTTATTGCATACCCCTAGTTATGGCCTTGGGTACAGCCTCTCTGACACCTGAGGACATAGGGCCGGAGCTCTGAATCCGGCCCATGATTCCACGTCTCTCTTATGACAGGCTGAAATTGTAAGTCAGGAAAGCGGTTTTTGGGGTGTTAGTATAAGATAGGGTGTCTGTTTCTATTATTCTTTGCACATTGGATCTCTCCATTAATGGACATTTTGCTTGGTCTCAAAAAGGAAAAATATCTGTTCCACTGGTCAAAAATATTAACAAATCTATTCAGGTGACCAACAAAGGCCTTTTTCCTGTACAAAGTGCTCACTAGCATGAGGAAATAGACATTAATACAACATAGACATCGAGAAAAAAAATTCATTATTAAAAATTCATACATTTATAGATTATTTAGATATAGATTAGAATCACTGGTTTAAAACAACAAAAAAGCAAAAACAAAACAGTAACTCGGGTCTCGGCAAAATCCCGGGTATTTGGTGGTGATGTGAAAGGTGCACTTCTGGTCCACCCAGGTCGAAAGAGTCGGGATTTCAACCCTGGCAAAAAGAAGGGTTTTTCCTGGGTCCAACCCGGGAAGGGAGGCAATGTGAAAGGTCCAGGGTTGTTTTCAACCCGGGTCTTTCACTTTGCCTCCTAATTGGTGCAGATTTGTCTACTGTTGCTATGGCAACAGTAAACAAATCTGTTTTTAGCGTCAGATAGTTAAAAAAAAATGTTTTTGCACGTATAGGGCATGCTGATAGTAGTGCTACAAGCAGAACCACAAGAACCAGCATGCCCTGTCATCCTGTGCAACATAAATAAAGCAGATAAAATCTTAAAAGGTTTTTCCCTATCAATCAATACTTCAATGTCAAAATAAATGTTGCCATTTCTTTATTAATTTCAAGTCCATTAAAACAATGACATTCACTGTAAAAGCACGGGAAGCAGCCAATAAGAGCTAATTTCTACAATGATTGACAGTTGCTAGAAAGGGCAGACCCGGGAAATTCATTGGTGATGTGAAATGCCCTGACCAGGGAATTTCCCGGGTTTTGAGAACTTAAAAGGTGTCTTTTTTTAAACACGGTATTTCTTCTCCCAGAAAAACCAGGGCTTTTAGACCCGGGTTTTTCACATTTGGTGACGTGAAAGGGGTATAAGGTGCATAATATTCTGATTGATTAAAGTTAAGCTGTCTCTAATAGTATTCTACTGAGATTGAATTAGAAAGGGCAATTGATATATTCTTTACCAAGGTAACTTTTGGTTATTTTAGTGTGGTTTAATGTTTTTAGTATATGAATTGGTAATGAGTCTAGAGAGAGGCATTAGCTGTGGTCCATGAGGGTTTAAACCAGGGTTGCTGACTCTCTCAGAATGTCCGGGAGACTCCCGAAGGTACTTCTTTATTTTTGCGGCCCCCGCTACGTAACTTACGTATCCCCGCTATCCCCGTAAGTTACGCAATATATAATTTTTATTTTTTTTTTCTCTCCCCCAATTCTCCCTCTCTCTCTCTCTCTGGGGGCAGCACGGGCAATGCTGGGACACGAAGAAGAGAGGCATGTGGTCCATGAGGGTTTAAACCAGGGTTGCTGACTCTCTCAGAATGTCCGGGAGACTCCCGAAGGTACTTCTTTATTTTTGCGGCCCCCGCTACGTAACTTACGTATCCCCGCTATCCCCGTAAGTTACGTTACGCAAAATTTTTATTTTTTTTTTCTCTCCCCCAATTCTCCCTCTCTCTCTCTCTCTGGGGGCAGCACGGGCAATGCTGGGACACGAAG
>WWET01000025.1:755463-771580 GCA_011038615.1 Limnodynastes dumerilii
TATATATATATATATATATATATATATATATATGCACACACACACACACACACACACAATTATAGATAAATCATAAAGTACACATGATATTCTACTGTGGTTTATTTCTAAAGCATTACAGTATATCTATCAATATAAAATATAATGTGTATACTACATGACAAAAACATAGAGACAATTTCCATGTCATAAAACACTAATTACCTACTTTGACATCACAAACAATGCATCTAGGTATAAGTGACGTGGCGGGTTGTGGGTCTTCTAATGTGAATGTTTCTTGTGCAGCACAACTCCTGGTGACTCCTCTTCCTGACCTTTAATAACTTTAAAAAAAAACAAAAACATTTAGGAACAGATCTAGGGATCCAATTTTATTGCCATCGAATCTGTGATTATTGTAATCGCAGGTCTGTGAAATGAAAGAGTTGTTTGATCGGTCTGCCCTGGCACCAACAGTTTTTCAACTAAAAGAAAAAAGAGTTTTTCAACTAATCCGACCGTAAAATGGCGTTGGTTTGGCAGTCTAAGTTGGCTTCTACTGTACATTGTAATACCAAGTCACGTGCCCTCGCAAGGGCAACCCGGCCTGTCTGTCAGACGTAAATCTGGATTGGATAGATGTAGGGATATGGATTGGGGATATGATAGCAGCTTTCAAATATATCAAGGGTTGTGACCGGCTAGAGGAGGGGGGCATTTTTCAGGGAAGAGGTATAATAGAACACGAGGGCATGAATATAAACTGGAGGGTGGTAGATTCAGAGGGAATGTGCGGAAAAATTACTTCACTGAAAGGGTGATAGATAAGTGGAATAGCCTCCCATCTGAGGTGGTTGCGGCTAACACAGTAGAACAGTTTAAACATGCTTGTAATAAATATAAGGATATCTTAAATTAAATTGAGGGTAAATAGGGTCTAGAGTCAGTATAGTTTTAAATAAACAACTGGGCAGACTATGTTTCTATGTTAAATCTCAACAGCCTTCTGCAGAATACAGAGCTTTCATTACCTTATTACTGCTGTACTTGCTGATAATTATGGAGTCAGAGAGATGGGGAAATTCTGGCCAGGGCCAGGGTCCAATAGTTGGATAATGACCACACACTAGGTGATATCACTTTCTTGGGTCCAATATATTTTAGGAATATCTAAAGTTCTAGCTATTGGACTAAAGCATTTTTGACCAATATGGACCGTATTCACACTTAAGAATGCTTTAGTTCTTAATTTTACCCCCCTCCCCCAAGTAGCATGCAAACTCCCCTGATACGCCCTCGGTTTTCAGTTTATTATCCAACTTACGCATGCGATATGACTACCTTATTTTTAGGTTCATAGTTGTGTGCATATGTCAGCTAAATAGGAACGTTGTCGCGTAACCGCGCTCAGAATTCCCATTTAAATGGCTCCCTGCAACCACTCTTTTTATCTTTGTCTTAATTTGTCCCGACACGCCCCTTCTTTCTTAAGTTACTACGAACCTAGATGAACAGGGACAGAGAAAATAGAATGTACTTTCCCCTATCCCTGAAGTCAGTGAGTCCTGAGTATTCATTGCTTTTTGTTATTTTTTAGAGATAGAGACAGTCAGAATTACCTAATGCTCTCCTATCTGGGCACATGTTAATTGACTTCTGCCATTATGCCAATGGCTGGTCCAAGAATGATGCAATATGTACAAGGAGGCTGAACAGATTGGAAAGGGACGCTGGTTGTCCTGTGCATGCTTCTGCATGACTAAGTCATGAGGAGACCGGTACCTTCAATTTCCCATTCTAGACCAGATTCACAAAATAAATTATAAAGAAAAACATATGTCTTCCCATATTTTTGTTTTTGTTTCATTCTTTATGTTACACTCCTATACACATATTCTTTGACAAAGGCCGTGGTTCGGCTGAAACGCGTCAATAGGAGACAAACAGCTGATCAGATTACCACTGCAGAGCCGACTCATCCCGCACCTCTCTTGTCCAGCTTACCCGGGAAAAAAGCACTTGGACACTTCTTAACATCAGTGCGGTAAGATTGAGGCTCCCTGCAAAAGTGGGATATCTTACCAACTATACATTTCCTACAGAGGATTGTCCTATCATCTATGACTATAATCTTACCTGTCACGGAGAAATAAAGGATCATTCTCTGGTCTATGCCACCATGATAACAGGATCCTATCAATAGCTACCTTGTATTCTGCTAAACTCCCTAATGAGCTCTTTGCAACAAATTTTCCGTTTTGTAACACAAGACACTCGCATATAGACTGTCTAGGAATCATTTGCTGTTCTGGACTGTATTCTTATTCCACTAAAAATGTGAAACCTTGTATCTGGACATTTAAACCAATATTGAACTAAGCATTCTTGTCTTTAAATAAAATTGACCTTCTCAATAAACAGAAATTTCTCTCTGTATCTAGCGCTGTTAGAATTAATTTTTTTTTTTCGTTTTTTAATTACTCCTATACGCACATAGCTATATTATTGTCATATGCTCTTATGGATTTGCTAGCCTCATTTCCTATACCAGGAGCACAATTCCAAATCTTTGTACCTATTCCCAGGGTAAAAAACATAATCGCATCTATGGTGTATTTCTTATCTATTCAAGTAGGCGTCTTAAAAGTGATGTGATGTATTCTTGCATCACATTCATCAATATTTATATCCGGAATATAAAACAATGTAAAAATATTGTTCACCAGGGAGTTGTGTCATTCGGCCAGATCCTGGGCTATGACTACTAGTGTATTTACGCTATCCGGAGACGTAAAATCTGTATTTTGTATGTACTGCGCGTGTGCGCGGCATATGTTATGACCAGAAACTCTGAACATGCTTACGATCAACAGTGTAACTATGGATGAAGGGGCGTGCTAGACATACGACACTCGTAATTACGCTTCGTAGGCGCGGTGAGGCATTTAAATCATACAGTATGGACGTGCTTAGGCGCGTAAGTACGTGCAGCAATAATGGCCGAAAGCAGTTACTCTTGGAATAGTTAAGGTAGGGTTTGGAAAGCGTAAAACGGCAAAAATCCGTACGACCGAGGAGAGTGCCCAGGAGAGTGCATAGTAATTACGAAAGCATAAATACACTACGCGTTGAAGCGTAAAGGGAACATAGGTCTGGATCCGGCCCATTGCCTTTAGTATAAAGTGCTTTAAATGCGTTAGTCAGTGCTTCAATATGTAGACATAGATGAGAATGAATGCAATTAGAAATATTAAGCTGTCTGAGGTCAGTTTTTGCATAAAGAAAATATCAAACAAATATAATGAAACAAATTGTTTACAAGTGAAAGTATTAACCTTGGAGTCTTAAGTATTTCAGTGTTGAGTAAATATTGGGTCACCGGGTACACATACCATCCATTAAATGCTACCACCTTTCTGTTCTTACCACAACTAGCGAACTACACATTCTTTCTCTGCTTTAGCCAGGCAATCAAACCCATTCATGCTTACTATGCTGTCAGCAATTCAGCGCTCAGGAATGCACATTTCATGACAGCTGGGTATTAAATAAAAGTTGTTCTTACAAAAAAAAAACAAAGAAAAAAAAGCATCATTTTTTTGTATGTACATCAAAAGAAAGTGTCGTGCTTTATTCTGCAAATCATTGTAAACCTTTGTAGTAAGGAAAGGTCCACTCTTCCGCCATGAAAGCATCAGGGCAAAGCTCCAACTCTTGTGTCAGCAGCATACCTCTCATCAAAAATGGATAGGACTTTGTAGTCTGTGAAGCTCAGCAACATAACTATCAGTAATATGAAATATATGTTAATTGATTATGCCAGTAACAAGCCATGAATGAACAATGGAGAACTACTTACATACATAAATTGGCATCACAAAAAATATGTATTGCTCCTTTATGGGATCATTATGTCTTATACCGATTATGGGTTTGGGATGCCGCTGCGCCGTTTTCTTCCAGCCAGTTCCGAAATGACAAAAGCAAAGCAATCGATCTCCGGAATAGTGAAGATGGAGCTGCAAATTGTAAGTCAAAATTTTACCCCAACCCTTTCTCTAATCCTTACCCTAACCCTCCCCTTCCATTACCCTAACCCTGACCCTTACATTCCCTTCCCCGCAGCCTGACCCTAAGACTCCCCTTCCCGCAGGCTCACCTAACCCTAACCCCCCCTTCTATTACCCTGACCATTCCCCGCAGCCTGACCCTAAATCTCTCATCCCCACAGCCTGACCCTTACATTCCCTTCCCCGCAGCCTGACCCTAAAACTCTCATCCCCACAGCCTGACCCTTACATTCCCTTCCCTGCAGCCTGACCCTAAGACTCCTATACCCACAGCCTAACTTTAAGACTCCCTTCCCACAGCATGATTCCACCCACCAGGGACATTTATGAAAGAGTACAAGACAGGACCACAGTGATTTACAAAAATTCAGACGGAGAGAACCAATTGTAACATAGGACCAGATACAGACTTCCTGAAAAGGAGCATTTTCTGATCGCTACGATCGGAAACTGCATTTTGCAACCGTGCATGTGCTGCTCTTCCATTAGAAATCTGGTTCCATTCTGGAAGTGTTTCCAAAGGCAGGCGGAGATTGTGTATGTTAAGTGGGAGGGGGAATTATGTAGATTGTACAATGTGGAAATACATTCAAACCTCTGAGCCATCCCCATTTTCATTGAGGATGAATGGGAAATCTTAAGATAGTGTCCACGGAAGGCTGGACACACGCAAATGGATTATGTCTGGATCTTGTTCGCAGTGTCTATTTGCCAGGTCCATAACTAACTGTTTTGGCACCTTGGGTGATAAAGAAAATTGTCTTTCTCCCCCTTTTCCCGCACACTACAGAAAGCTCACTGGCAAGCATCAGCCTCACTCAACATACAGTATATGAAGTGGGCTTCCGGGGAAAAGCTGTGTGCTTCATATACTGTATGTTGAGCACTTACTCTGCTGAAGCATTATAAAAAAGATGAAAGCACTCCAGATCACCTGCAGTACTGACAGCCTCAGCAATGCTTAACATACAGTGTATGGAGGGGCAGTGCTGGGGAAAAGCCATCACTTCATATACTTATATACTTTTGGGCCTGATCCAGAGCTACGATGGTACATTGAGCGTGCCATCGCTTCACTCCCCGTTGCCCCAGCGTATTAACACTCACTTATGTCAGCTGAAGGCTACCCTAACTTCAACCGGCGTAAGCGAGTGTTAATACGCCGGGACGGCGGCGTTGCTACGCTAACGCCCCCCTCCCAGCCTCATTACCCTCCCTCCCCCGCCTACCTGCACTAACTGCAGCGTAGTAGCAGAGGGTAACACACCCTCCAGCGTTACTACACTGCTGCTACGGACACCCAATCCACGATCAGGCGTTTCCGTAGCTACGCCGGGCAACATCTGCCCAGCGCATGCGCAGATCGGCTTTTAAGCCGATCTTACACTGCTGGCTGGCGTCTTAACGGCCCTATAAGCAGAGTCTTGTCATTGAGCTGTCAGTAACGCAAGGGAGTCAGTAAGCAATTACCATATAGTATAAAAGCAGCACTTAATCTATGAACATTTCTGTGCGTAAATTGCGGAAGCACGGTCTTTAGACCGCGCTTACGCAATCTACGTACAGAAATGGTACGTAAATAGCGGAAATAAGCTACTACGCATGCATAGTAGCTCAATTCTTAAATCACTGTACGTAAAATGATGAAAACTACGTAACTGTGAATCCGGACCCATGGAGGATTTTTTGTTATAAACGAATTGTATTTAAAGTTTACAACCTCGCTAAAAAATCATGAAAAATAAAAGACGTTCTATATTGCTTATGTTTAATAGATGTCAAGAGCAAGATGTAGTTACAAGGGAAATGGCTGAGGTGTGAGAGCTGAAAGATCTAATGTACCTAATTACAGCCAGTACATAGACCCCTATTTCTGACATGGTGATAACACTGAATTTCTATGGCTACTTATCACAGCAAGAGACAATCTCAAATGAACAGAAAGACTTCTTACTGATTTAGAATTTTTGCATGAACATTACAATTTTACTGCCCCTTTTTTAGTCTACCTTCACGTCTTAAGTTTCTGTGTATTTGTGTAAAGATGTAGTTATAAATGTTTCTACAGCAGTTTATTGCAGATAATAGTAGGCCTGACATGGGCACATTAATTACTGGAATTTATATAGTGGTCACTCTGACCTATGATGGCTATAACACAATTGTTTCTTCATTTCTGATACTTTGAAGATCCCATCGTCAGCCTATCCAAACATTGTTTTGCCTCTGCTTCTAGTGTTTTTGTTTTAAGTGTGCTTTTCTCCATCTGTATTTGTATAAAGCTGGGTACACACTTGTACAATGTTCTTACACAATTCTACAACAGCTCAGGTTGGCAGACACAGCACCCAATCCATGATACACACTGGTCACATTTCACTGCATCTTCTAATAGGATCCTGTCACTGTGCACACTTTTGCAGTCTTTGCCAGACTGCCTATCACTCACACACAATGGCGATTGTGCATGACATCAGGATTGGATAAAGCAGTAGGGAGTGTACACACCTGTAAATTGGTCAGGTTTTGGCGGACAAATTGCCTGATTTTTAAGCGGGTTTAGAAATGATTTGACTCGACCGGGGAACCAGGATTGGATGAGCGGTCCTGTGAGCAGACACACATAAAATGTTGGGCCAACAGGACAGTCACATTGGATGCCATTGGATAGGAGGAGCTAGTGCCTCTGAAAAAACATTGCTGGAGGCCATTTTATTCCCTAACTCCTACAAAAGATCTTTTTGACTGTGTGGCTCTTAAACATTACATTATTTTGTTTTCATGCCGAGTGTTATTTGTTAAATACATTTTTATTTGCCACCTCATTTACTTTGGTTGCCCCTTTTCTATTATTAGTTCATCTCCACAATGCTCCATCTTCTCACTTACATATCCTGCACAGCCACAGCATTTTATTTCTAACTAAATGCCGTTCATTTCCTTTCTTATTGATTCTGAAATATAAAAACCACTGGAGATTCACTTTTCTCTCCCCTCACGGAATGTGTGGCTTCAGTTCTCTAGAACACAGCCTTCTCCACTGTAGTGCTGCTGCTCACAACCTTGTCAGTTCCATGGCAGCAGGGTGTGAAAGAAGGGCAAGTCACTGTGTTGCTGGAAAATTATAGATCAGGAGCTATGAATAAGAAAAAAACACAACCCACAACAACCTCTAAATGTAGAAAAGGTCACCGGCTGCAATGATTTCAAATGTTAACATGTACGTGTTTTTTTCTTGATAATATGAAATTTAAACAATGACGTAGATATAGATGGATCTCTTCCATCAAGTTTCTCAGACACAGCACCATATTTGTGTGCTAAAACCGTGTAAGGGATTCAACATCATTCAAGCCTAGGCCCCAGACTTACATCTTGGCTTTTCCTCTAACTAAATAAGGGGCATAAAATGCATTTTGACTGTGTATTGTTGGATTCAGTAAGTGACCAATTCAACACTTTTGTCATGCATTTCTTCCTGGTTTTCCTTCTGACAAGTTCCTAATACTTGATAGGCTGCATTCATGTTTGTAATTGTCCATAAAATGCTTGCTATTGCATACCCTCCAACAGTTTTTCTATGGAAAATAGGTACACCTGGGGGAATGTGGCCGTGAAGGGGGTGTGGTTTCTCCAGTGAAGGGGCGTGGCTCTAATCTGCTCTCATTTGTATGTCTTGTCACTTTAGCAGAGCTGTAGGAGTCTGTCCCTGCATCACTGCTATAGTGATCAAATGCTGCAGGACTGGAAGGTGGGTGTAGGGGGCAGGGAATTAAAGGGCCAGAATCCAGTACAGGAGCCCTTTTAGCCTGTACAGACCATTAGAAAAAGGTACTGTACCTGCTGTGGGAGGTGGCTTATATACAATTGTACCAAAGGACAAGAGATGTGGGTGGTAACCTTATACATAAGCAGTTTACTGTAGAATCTGGTTAATCAGGTGCTCCAATGAAAGCATGCTATGTAACAACTAGTGTAGTTTATATTGTATCATGTTTTACTGCATTTGGTATATATTAGAATTTTCATCGGGCTCTGTTCTTGGTTCCATTGTCCCTTGGTGAAGTAATGAATGAATTCTGCCTCCTGTACCACCTATCAACTGACAACACTGTGTGCCCCTTCTTCCTGCCTTTCGTTTTTTTCACCACTGGTTTACATGTATGTCCTATTGCTACTTTTGAAGCCCAACAGCTTCACTATATTATGTCATGTATCATGTGTTTTTATTTGAGAGCTAATCAGAGGCGTTTTAAGAAGTGAGGGGCCCTTGTGCAGGATTTGCACATGCCCCCCCCCTTACCTGAGACAGGACTGTCCCGATTCGCAGGCAGAAAAGGGACGGGGCTTACAGTGTCGTTAGGTCCCACCCCTTTTTTCGGCCCGCAAATCGGGATAGTCCCACAGCATGGGAAGGGGGACTTACTTAGAGGAAAGAAATAGATGCTAATTGGTCCCCTTCCCCTGCCAACCCTGGGTGCAGGATGCATGCCACAGGGCCCCCTGTTCTGAGGGTGCCACAGGGCCCCCTGTTCTGAGGGGCCCATGTGCACTGCACACCCTGCACCCATTATAAATGCGCCTATGGAGATAACTCACTTTAGGAAGCACCCCTAACAGCCTCCAAAATAGCTGCTGTGAATCCACACCCCCCGTGAGTTTAAATTTAAAAACATATATAATATGACCCAATATAGGGACCGTCATTGTCTTAGTAAGGACCACCTTAGCAGAAAACCTCAAAAGTGGCATATTATCATATAATTGCAAATGTGTGGAACTAATGATTCTGCATTTTATTTTTTTATCTATTGATTTTTTGGATGTATAACAATGTAAAGGGGAGGGTACAGAAAATAAGTGGATAAGATGAGTGCCATAATTAAATGTGTATGTGAACAAATTTTAAGCACTTGACAATCAAGGTAGTAGATTATACAATAAGAGGACAGTTCTAGGTAATATGCCAATATGCATATTGATAGCTAATGATCCAAATCAATAGGCTGGGCGAGGAGAGTGCACGCCTGTAATTCCCCCCCCCCCTCCTATGGAGTTCTGGACATTTAAGTATCCAAAACCCTACCTTAAGTATTATGCACGGATAAGTGTTCTTACAAACACTGATCCGTGCAGATGTTCTGCTTTCTACCCATGGGCTATCATTTGCATGCCTAATCCCGCTTGTGTGCATGTGCAGATGTTACCTGTCAGGGGGACTTATGCACCTAATGTGTGCGTAAGTCACAATCCGCACGCATTTCTGAATCGGGTCCAATAGGTTTAGGAATGGGGGTAGGTCTTAGCGCTATATAGCGCTGTATAGCCAGGCAGAGGGAGAGAGGACACCACGCAGCAGAACCCCTCACGCTGACAGGCTGCAGCACTGTATACTTTCTCTCTCAGTCTGACTATACAGCGCTATATAGCCAGAAAGAGGGAGAGAGGACATAGCACTGTAGCCTCTCAGCGTGTGTGGTTCTGCAGCGCTCTGCCCTCTCTCCCTCAGTCTGAGTATAGAGTGACAGGAGACCCAGCCAATCAGAGAGAGACTGCAGCCAACCAATAGGCTGGCTGCAGGCTCTACTACAGAGATTATCGCCCCAGAGTATGGTTGCCGATATCGGGACTTTTCCCCAGGGGAAAATCGTCCCGTTTATCGGCAGCCCCAAGCTGGGAGCGATAATCACTCTAGTGTGTGCCCAGCTTAAGGGGCTTTAGTATGTAGCTCCAATAAAGGCAGAGACTGATGTGAATGGCAAATGTTCTCTATAAAGTGCTGCAGACAATTTGTGGCACTATATAAGTGTTATTATTAAGTGAATCTAAAATATTCTCTACATAATCTGATGGTGCAATATAAAAACCTGTTAATAAATAAAAATGTCTTCTCTGCCATCACATTATTAAGTGTAAGTGTTATTATTATTATTAATAATAATAATAATAATACTACCCTGAATCGCCCACTCAGGACCAGAAGGCACATCATTTACCAGATTATCCAGAATTTAGAGCCTAAAACCCTTTATAAATCTACATGTGTATCTTTGTAGTACAATTATTATTTGGCAGAGCTCCCATCTTGAATCTCTTCACAGGTAACAAATAAAAAGTGAAACAGGTTTATAAACATCTCTACATATATGCTGAATGGTAAAAACAACCACCATTTTGTGTAACATCTACTTTACTGGCAACACAACCTTGGTGTGTTGTTGATATTGCCTTTGCCCGTGGCTTTTTTCCACAATCTCACTTACAGCCATGTCACCTACACTTTCAATACATAGCCAGAATCACTTTTCTACCCAACCTTAATTATCTTTCTGGAATTCTTTTACTGTTGGATATTTTAATTACTCTTTAAAATACTCATAATTCTATTACATCACATAGTTTAATATTTGGAATGGGGTGATAGCATTGGTTTATAATAAAGTCGCACAGCAGATATGTGAACAAAGTCTTGGTAAATTAAAATAAATTCACTACAATACATACAATGCTCCCAGTTTACATGGTCGGGGGGGTTAAGTTTGGTGACGTCAAGTAATCATTAATGACAACCCTTGTGTGTTGTTGATATTGCCTTTGCCCGTGGCTTTTTTCCACAATCTCTCCATGCCATGTGACCTATACTTTCAATACATAGCCAGAATCACTTTTCTACCCAACCTTAATTATCTTTCTGGCATTCTTTTACTGTTGGATATTTTAATTACTCTTTAAAATACTCTATTACATCATTTAATATTTGGAATGGGGTGATAGCATTGGTTTATAATAAAGTCGTACAGCAGATATGTGAACAAAGTCTTGGTAAATTAAAATAAATTCACTACAATACATACAATGCTCCCAGTTTACATGGTCGGGGGGGTTAAGTTTGGTGACGTCAAGTAATCATTAATGCATTTGCCTGCAATTGGATGAACGACTGTGCACAATTGGAATGTGATTACCATTTACACATTTGCAGGGAGCCTCTGAAGACTTCTCTGCTGCTCTGTAAATCTTGGCACAATTGTAGGTTGTGAATCTGTCTCCTGAGAGAGTAGGAGAGCACCGCAGTGTATGTTTGACAGACCATGTAACCAGTGAAAAAACAAGCTGTGTACGTACTGTGTATTTTATAAATGTGGCTGACTGACAAATGACTATCATATAGAAAAGAATCACACTTCTATCCCAGGTATTTGCTGGTGTCTGCTGGCGTATAAATCAATTCAGTATAATTTGCAGCTTTTAATATAGCATCACACACAAAGTGCACCAATAAACAGGTTAATTATCATCAGCATGAATAATTATGGAGGAAATTAGAGAAATGAGACTTCTCTTATAAACTATCAATTTGCATCAGACTGGGAACGATGACATGCCAAGTGCTGCTGGATATGACAGAGCTGATGGGACTGGTAATTAATCAGTCAATCAATCAATATGTTTAAATGAAGAAGATAAATAGAAGAAATGACATCATTCCATAGCTACCGGTGCAAGCTCGTGATTTGCAGATTGAATGGGTGACATTTATTTCCCTCTTTCAGCACGTCGCTGAGAGCCGGAAGCCCAACAGGAATAAGAACTTAATTGGTGTCTTTTGAGAGAGGAGAACAGGACCACATCTTTGTATTCTGAAAGAGACTGGGAACAGCTGCTGCTTGTTGCGGCGGAATCATAGAACAAGCAGAGAAATCATGCTGTCCATCCACAATCAGCACATATTTCTCTAGCACAAACTGTCATTTTTTTACATTGTATATTTCTGTCTGCCAATGAGTACAGCTATTGACAGAACATAGTGTTTTAGACGTTTTACAAATTATAGCAAAACTTGCTGGCAGAGTTTGGTTGGGAAATATGTTCACCACTCAAGTCAGTTGTTTCTGAGGTTAATATCAGTATCTGAGAACATTTTTAGGTTGGGGTTCATTTTGGCACCGCTAAATCAACAGAGCCTCCATGTCACATAACTATTCCAAAGCTAATGCACCCGTTCATATGATCATGCCAAAAGCAGTATTAGGCCTAGTTTTTTTCAAAGCATTCTGTTCACTTGTTTACTCAGGGTTGCCGACTTTTTAAAGCTTCCCTCCGGGAGAACCCGGAGAGGCCATAGATTTCTGCAAGGGTGCGGGGCTTAATAACGCGATTTATGCAAATCACGTCCTTAAGCCCTGCCCCCTGTCACTCACTCCTGTAATCACTAGCGTTACTAGGGATGTGCGGGGCCCCACACATCCCTAGTAACACTAGGGATTACAGTAGTTATGCACTACTGTTGGGGCTTGCGGGAGATTTGCTGGCTCTCCCGGGATACCGGGAGAACTTCTCAAATATCTGGAGTCTCCCGAATATTCCAGGACAGTCGGCAACCCTGTGTTAACTTGACCTCATTGTTAAATTCTATACCTTTCGTGTTCAGTACGTGGGTTATTGAAAAAGCTTTGCAGTACACTGTTTACTCCATTTCAGTTCAGTCATTAATACTGTGTATATTTGTCCAATAAATTGTATGCTCCCCTTAAAAACTTATCTAATAATTATTAATGAAAAAATATGCCTGTCGCAAAACCATATACATGTACAGCATACAAACAAATTAAATATGCGAAAAATATTGCATGGGAAAGTGGCAAGATAGTTATTGAACAATACAAAGACCGACTGATGCACAGTTGGAACAGGTAGGAGCAGTGGCGTATCTACCATGGGTGCAGTGTGCAGTGCACACGGGCCCCCGCAGACAAAGGGGCCGCCCGTGGCACTCACCCTGCACCCAATGGAAGATCCCAGTACCACTACCACTTTAGTACAATCTGCCCATGTTTGCAAAGGAAAGAAGGAAAAGTACCTGGTACAAAACTATCCCATGGGACAAGCAGCAGACATTTGTGATAGTGTTAATTTCTTTGACTTTCTCGTACAATTCAGAAGGTGGTAAATACTTTGTATATTAGTAGCTGCATAAACTGTTAATATTGAAATGTCCTGAGAGTAGGTGACAGGCAGATCTGTGTATCTTAACACCACTTAATAAACCAGTGAGAGACTCATCATAAATTATGTGCATACAATCCCTTCACAGCTTGAGAGATAAAGAGAGCTACCATGCCTTTGCAGTGTCAAGTGATGTGGTGTTTATCAGCTCTTTAGAGACATCTGGATCAATCATCTTAAGCATAATAAAGTATTTGTAATGCACCATTTAATTAATTTTCAGTTTTCAGTGTTTTTATTTGCAGAAAGCCCAGATATAGTGAATGTTTCTTGGGAACATGGCTTCTAACTGAATGTAAAGGGGGTGATGTCTGTGGTGTAACCAGGCAGAGTAGACAATTCAGTCTTATAAACTCATCTGCGATTTGGTGGCCGGTGTTACTTACAGGGTGCTCCTTTCCCCAGCAATGGTCCATGGACACAGGAAATGCATTATTTGCAGCAGTGGGCCAGGCAAACTCTGTGCCCCATGACTGCAGAGACAGCCACCATGATGCACCTGTAGGACACGGGTAAGTAACTATTTTAGTTACAGAGGTCTTTGTGGTGGGATGAAGGGTTTATACTGTGCCCCAAAATAAAGTCTTTTATATACTTAAGTTCTCTTTATTTGTTCTTAACTGTCTTCAAATTATCTCCTCAAAACATGCCTTTTATTCTCCTCTTAACAGAGCTGTATATCAAAAACCTATAATGGCGGAATATAAAGCCCTATTATGGGGGATAATTTGAGCACAATTATAAAAAATATACAACTTTGGGCTGGATTCAGATCTCTGCTGCTGCTGTGCTTGGCGCTCTCCCGCCCATGTGACGGGATGGCCACTCGCCTCGCTCGTACAGAGTTATGAGTACAGCATCCTCCTTAATAGTTCTGCACCATCCCCATGTAAAATGTAGATGGTGTGGAGTACAGATAATACATAAGGGCTGAAATCATCTTTTACTGCACTAATAACTTACTTACCTTCCCTCACCTGCCTTACATACACATTGTACACCAACCACCTCCCCATCCTTTCATTAGGGAAGTCTGAATCTGGAAAAAGTGAATTGTGTGCACAGATTCAAAATGCGGTCAATCAATATTGCAATCAATATCATTTATCATCATTTATTATGGCACGTATAGCCTGTATACCTCATAATAAAGTTCATTTTATATCCATAATTGTGCTTAAATTATACATATACATATATTACAAATGTTCCACAGGCATGCTAACAGTGTATCCACAAGTTATTTCTAACAGTAGCTTTACTGGGCCAAATGACACAAAATAAGTGTACATGGACTCCACTGAGAAAGGCTAATCCAATACAATATAGCGGTAGCTTTATATTATATTTCATTAAATTGTGACAGTATTGTGTCTCATGTGGTTGTATGGTTTTTATAGGCTTAGATGAAGCTTACCACTCACTACTGAGCATGAGACATGTTAAAACGAAGAATTTGCTGAATTTTATAAAAGCAACATTTCTAGTTTTTCTACATTAGCAAACAATGGGCTCTATTTACTAACTTCATGTGAAAATGGGCACGATTGCATGAAAATGAAGTTTTTCATATTTACAAATCGTTGCGAGTCCCCACTGCAATGGATCTCATTGTGCAGTAGGGACAGACGAAAGTTGCTTTTTGGATGTCCCTATTTCGAATCAGTGCCCGATTCGCATACTCACCCATTCATTTTCGGAAGCACCGCTGCCGGGGACCTAGACTTAGGGTAAGGGAGTGGGGTTGCTTACATTTCGGAGCATCGTGTTCAGCTTATCAAGGCATAAGCAATCGGAACTGGCTGAAAGGGGACCCACACACTTGCAAATCATGGATCGCCAGTTTCCATGGCGATCCCTGTAAATCTCTCTGAATGGTCCGTTTCTTTCAGAGAGCACTTCCCAAAATTACTAAATGCTGGAGTGAAGTTTTACACTCCGCTCCCAGTGTGAAAATAACGTCATCTCAGGCTGGCGTTATGACTACTCTAAAATAACAGTTTGCAAAATTAAAGTTATAGTGACAGGCAGTCCTTGGGGAGAGGAATGTAACTTGATAAATTTTATCCAGACATCCTAGATGGTAAGAAAACAACTCAGTCCCCCTCCAGAGACCTGGGTATCTGAGGTCCCAAAGTGAAGTATCCAAGAAGGCCAGAGAGCAGAAGTCTGGTGCTTGGTGAATCGGAGTTCTCACCTTTGATCACTATTCAAAGTGGCCTTTGAAAAATGCGTCAGAGGTGAGCGCACTGATCCACCGAGGATCTCGTATGCACTGGACTTCTGCACTCCGCCATTCTAAGATACTTCACTTTGGGACCTCGGAAACCTGGGCCGTTGGTCTCTGGAGAGGGACTGAGTTGTTTTCTTACCGTCTAAGATGTCTAGTATGCAGGGGCGGATCTCTTTGAGGACGATGTTACCATTTTAACAGTTGTTATGTTTAGTGTGTTTTATGTATAAATAAATATTAAATTGTTTTAACATACCACACTAGATTTTTTTTCCCTGTCTTGTCTTTAAGTGATACTAAAGAGGAATTCAGCAAAGATAAATCTTCATCAAGTTACATTCCTTTCCCCACGGGCTGCCTGCCACTGTAACTCTAATTTTACAAACTGTTATTTTAAAGTAGACAGAGCACTAGATTTATTTGGTATATTTTGATACATATTATAGTTCTAATAAGAGGGTAGATAGATCCCCACATCCAAATTGGCCCAATTAGTGCTGGATTTCTCTTTACAGTATTGCTTTATTTGACCCGTCTGATTGTAGATGGCAAAGTCCTGACATGAATACACTGCGCATGTGCAGGACTTCATTCAAGATTCGGTTGTATGAAAGGTCCTGCGATAATCTCGCAGATCATCGCAGGACCTCCCTGAAGGAATGAGTATTAGTAAATTCTGTAAACAGCTTCAGCTTCGTTCACAGATAAATGAAAATGTAAGTAAATAGAGCCCTGTATTGGATGTTCCTTTGTTATTGGCTTTTTATGTATATGTAAATATAAATATTATATATATATATATATATATATATATATATATATATTA
>WWET01000025.1:775674-799103 GCA_011038615.1 Limnodynastes dumerilii
CAGGAATAATGGATATCCACTTCTGTTTCACTTGGAGCTGAAGCGGAGGCCTGGATCCAGTCAAATATTGTAAAATCACATATTTTCCCTGCAAGACTTGCACCAGCTAAACCAGTATGTGTTGTTATGGAAAATATACAAAACATGCTAGTTTTTGCCTTTAATCCAAATTCTGTTTTAAATATTACTGCCAAAATTTCAGAATATATGGGATATTTTCTAAATTTCCCGATAACACCTATCCCCTAATGCTGTCTTGTTGTAAATGATCCCTCG
The DNA here is from genome assembly GCA_011038615.1 of Limnodynastes dumerilii. Taxonomy (NCBI): domain Eukaryota; kingdom Metazoa; phylum Chordata; class Amphibia; order Anura; family Limnodynastidae; genus Limnodynastes; species Limnodynastes dumerilii. The sequence continues at coordinate 775,951 of WWET01000025.1, forward strand.
GAAATCTGAGGTGTGAATTTGTCTTTTTCCTACAGTCATCTATTTGGCAATGACAGTACTGAATACCTCATGACATTTTGGGGGACTGAAGTGCTGCAAAGCCTTCAGTTCTTTCACACTTGAATAAAATTTGAATACAGTGTGACAGATTTAAAATTTTACAGTGTTGTTACATTTCCTAGTGTCACTTTGAAAATTGACATTTGTAGTGTAAAATTAGGCTTGTCAGTGTTGGTGGGACAGAATGAGGGCAAACCATACAATGGAAAACAATCCCTACGCAATGGAAATGGATGACAGTATTGTATTAGGCTGTTGTGTTGTTTTTAAAGTTACATGAAGTTTGAAGAGATTGTTTACTACAGTAACTAGTTTTTTACATACATACATACATACATACATACATACATACATACATACATAAATATAATTTAGTATGTGACTTATAACACCCAAAAGACTAGTCCAATTCTGTAGATACATTTTACATGGCATACACCAGGGTTCCCAAAATTTGGGCAGTTCTCCCGGTATCCCAGGAGCCGGCAAAGCTCCTGCAAGCCCCACCAGCCATCAATTACTACTCTAATCCCTAGCGTTACTTTCAGGCATCCCCTGAAACGCTAGAGATTACAGGACTGATTGACAGGGGGTGGGGCTTAATGACACAATTTCCATAAATTGTGTCATTAAGACCCACCCCCTAACCGAAATCTATGGTTTCCCTCCGGGTTCTCCCGGAGGTAAGCTCTAAAAAGTCGGCAACTCTGGTATAAACTTCTTGACATTTAAATGTGATGCTGATTTTGGTACACCTGTATGTCAAGTATACTTGTATATCAAATGTGACTATACAAGATATTCAGAACTGATAGGGGGGCTGATTCAGAGTTTGTGAGTAAGGGTAAAACAAGTGAAAGTGTACAGTTCGGCTAAACCATTTTGCAATGTGAGGAGTGCTAATTCATTTGAATTCTTTTGAATTCTTTTGCATGCAGGAAAAATACTTTGCTTTTGCACATAGAACTCACACACTGCATAGTTTTATGTTTAATCTATAAATTAGAGTTGAGCTAAGAAACTTCACCTCTCAAATCTAATTTTGCTTTCACAATTTAAATTTGCGTCCCCTTGCAGGTCAGCATGGTATTGCTCAGGTCTACACTTGTACCTAAAAAAAAGGTGTAAGTGCCACTCTGAATCAGCCCCAGGGAATTTACAGTTGTGTGTGTCTCCTGCCAAAATGTGCCAAACTTTAAAGAGAATTAAACTAACTTATTAAAAACCTAAATTACCCAACTATAGTCCTTGATTCTGACAATTTCTATGCAGGGAGAGGGTTGTTAGTCTGTGACTTCAAGTTCTGTACAATATGTCCTTCTTTATGGATGATAGGGTCACAAAGCACTGGGTAATTCAGCATAATAGCTGTACCAGGGTTACACTTGCAGAGCTTTGCAGCATGGTGCCCTCTCTGAATTAGCGCACAGACCATCAGGTATTCACATTTACCTGCACTGGTATGGATCACCACTGAGGTATAATTTGTCATATGCAAACAACATACAAGCTAAAATAGCATTACTGTTACTTAGCCATTCTGCTGTCTTTTCTTCTATGTTTTTATAAACAGGCACATAGTTACAGATGTGTCTCCCTGGACCCGTGTTTCTATCATTGCATCATCTAGTACCTGACACAGCTGTGCAGGAAGAGAGACAGCCAGTGCTTGTTAATTAGTAATATATACGCCTTTGAGGTTTGCTCTCAGGCACATGCTGGGTCCTCACTCACTATCTCCCTGATCTCTTTTATATTCTAAGCATCTCTCTCACACACACACACACACACACACACACACTATTGTTTTGCCTTCTTATACTCAGCAAACCCTACCCTAATATTTTTTATTGTAACTGCGGGTGTCCGTAAGCTCATTGTGTAGTTATGACGTTTAGCACGCCCATACTGTACGATTTAAATGCCTCACCCCGCCCTCAGTGCGTATTTACGGATTTCGTATGGCAGGCACGCCAACAAGACCGTATTTACGAAGGTGTTACGATCAAGACCCATACGCTCAGAATTTCAAAGTGTAACATGAGCGTAACATCTGAACCACGCATGTGCAGTAAGTACAAATGGACGTTTTTACGCTTACGCCTGTCGTAAAAACGCACCCGAGTGTAGGTCTGGATCAGGCCCCTTCTGTGGCACTTGGTATGTCCTTTAGCATACTTCAAACTCTCTCTCTCTGTAAAGAACCTTCCAACTCTAGTTGTTGTGTTATCCCAGGCTTAATGTTAAGTTTTTGTATCACAAATTGGAGAAGCTGAGAGAGAGAGAGAGAGAGAGAGAGAGAGAGAGAGAGAGTGTGTGTGTGTGTGTGTGTGTGTGTGTGTGTGTGTGTGCTCTTTAAATATATTATGTAGCCAGGGGAATTTTCTAAATGCACTTCAATAAAAGTTTTAAATAAAAGTATCTTATAATTTCCATTGTCTTCAGTCACCTATAGTAAAGCCAGACTTATCTTGACTAAAATATTGACTCTGCACAAAAATGGGCAGAGCCAGCTGTGCCTCTAAGTTAGCACTTTTGGTCTGCACATGATACTTTGCCTAAATGCCATGCCATTGTATAAGTGGAACATTTATATACTGTAGCTTACTATAGAGCAAAATAAAGAATTTTGTTAAACTTATCCTTTAGAAAATGCATTGACAAAATTATGTTCTCAATAGAATTATTTTCATGTACATACTTTCATTTTGTCACATATGTCACATTGAAGGAATTGGACAGTTTCTGTTTCCTTATGAAGTACAGTTGGCCAGAAAGATAAAGGAGAACAAAGTTCCTGGATAAATAAGGTGTAATTTGATTGGATGGTGAATTGTCACATGGCATTCAGTCTAATAATGATGCTCTTTTTTAACAGACTCACTGCTTCAAACTGATTGTCCATTCATAATAATTAATATTATTTAATATTCTAGTAGAGGAAGCTCATTTTCTTATGTGCTAGAGTTGCTTTGGGTCTCTTGTATACAATAGTAATATAAATTATCATGAAATGTGTCAATGAGAGTTGAGGACGTGGTGCTAGCCATGGCTGAACCAGTGATGCACATATAGAGATGATCTAGGGTATACTAAATAATGTGTATAGAAATATGTATGACTATTACATTCAGTGAAACACGTATATTGAATTAAACAGGTATTGTAAACAAAGTAAAGTTGTTGTTGTGTGTGTTTTAGACACTGTGTAGAGCCAATCCTGCTTTAGTAAAGCAGCTGGTTAAGGGTTCTTGGGGTTGTGGATAGGAGAAAGAGGACGGGATTTATCCACCAGGCTCATCTCAGATCTTTGGGGTCTCCAGCCTGAGGACAGGCTGACCAGAGTTGCATCTGTGAGAGGTTGTTAAAGGCTGTACGGCTGTTCACTTAGGGCTCTACTTACTTACAAGGGCAATTTGCTATGAACGTAGCTCAATCAGGTTTGTATCTCATCGCTGCGAGCCAGGGAGCTACGTTCATAACATTTACTAAAGCTTACCCTCCGCTCACTGTCCTGTGATGACATACAAGCTTTTTGCAGTCATCGCAGGATGTCTTCCTTGTGGATGAATGAAGACCCGTCGAAGGTCTACTCATGCATAGAGGCTCTTCTGGGACTTAGTAAAAATCAAGCCCTGGCATGAGAAACACAGCGCATGAGCAGGCTCTTCATGTCGGGACCAGCAACAGCGGGCAAATGCGTTTTCAGATAATGTACGTTTTTAACCCTATTCTGTTTCTTTTTAATACATTTTTTTATTGTTTTTTGTTTTATTAATTTTTTTTTAACAAATCTTCTACTTACATATATTCAGACGGTCTCCCCATATGTACCCCCCTTTTCCTCCCCCTAATAACAACTATTAGAAGGCGAAAAAGGGGGTTATATGGGGAGATCTGACGTTATTTTAACTCTCAGAGCCGAGTGTAAAACTCCACTCTGAGGGTTAGTAAATATGACGAAGCGATGGCCCGCACTGAGAAGAACGGGCTGACGAGGTCATACGCTATTTACATGGATCGCCATAGAAATTGAAGTTTTCCATGGCGATCCATTCTTTGAAAACAACATTAACTTCATTTTTATGCGCTTTACGTCTGTTTTCACATGAAAACGAGTATTAACGTATAAAAACGACCTTTGTAAATAGAGCCCTTAGTCTCTCATTGCCTAGGGAGAAGGACACGGAAGGACCTGAGAGAGGTTGCTTTTTGTGTTAGTGGGTGCTACATGTTTTATTGTGAGTGGGACATTAGGTCCTGCTACCATAGTGAGGGGCTATTTCTATGTGTCAGAGACCAGACAGGTCTGGACGTTTACTTGTTTGTTTTGATTTGCGTAATGTTGCCTGTTTTACATCTGCTACATCTGCTAAAAACAACAGGACCTTAACTAGTGTGCTATTTCTTGGCTGCTTCACATTAAAGATATATTGATATGCTGTTTGATGTCATTATAGGCCACCCTGTTATTGTATATGCTGTTTGTTCGGATGTCCAGAGAGAAGGTTTACGTGTATTTTTGCAATGCGCATGTGCACAGATGTTCTATTTGGTGAGCTGTAAGTGAATTCCCTTTGTTATGGATATGTGAGGCGCATGAAAATGTGTTTCTGCAGTAGTGAGCTTTTCAGCTGAAAGCTGTTGTAACATGGATTTCAGCAGTAAAATGTATTATACCATTCTACACGTTCCAATAAAATGGCTATTTCAGTAATAAAGTATACTATTACCACCAGAGAGTCTTAAAAGCATAACATTTCATGCCAGATAATAACTACTTGTCCCATCTAATATGCAAATTTTTTTTTTACTTTAGATTTTAAACCAATGATGACATCAGCCTCTGGGCCCGATTCAACTGAGTTAAAAGCGTTCGCTGGCGTCTTTCTAACGCTATTTTTTGCAAAATAACGGGCGCTATTTTTTTTCCTATTCAATTATTTTGCAGCGTTAAAAATACACAATTTTTTTTACTGATAGCGTTAATTAAAAATTCGCCCCTATGAGAGGTGCAGATTTTTAACGCTGCCCTGTTTTGTGCCCCAACAGTGCATGCTGATGCGTGTAGAACTATAAGCATCAGCATGCCCATGGATGCCAGGGCATGCCAGCCAGGGGCAGCTGCACAGGTGCCTTGGTAAAAAAAAAACTTTTTGAGAACGTCGCCAATCATCGTGAGAACGATATTTCAGACACTGGCCAATGACCTGTCATTAGCGCCGTGCATTTCCTGCTAGCAGGAAGTGATTTGCGGCGTTTAAAAAGGTTTTTTTTTCCCCGTTAAATTTCCCCTTCGCTGCCTGCTCTTTTTGCACAGCTGTAAAAAAAAAATTGAATCGCAGAATTTTTATCATTCAATTGCCGGCGAAGTCGCCGTATTTTTTCCTACACAATATTTTTTAAAATATCGCCGGCAATTGAATCTGGCCCTCTGTGTAATTCTTACATTTGTTCAAATGTAGAATATGTTTATATTTATTATTAGCATGTTTATATTGTGTTACTTCTTTAGCTTCTATCAGGGACGCTACTCCACTTAGGGCCAGATTCTGGCCTCCGAGGTTTTCTGTATGCACATTGATCTGGCAGTGAACTCCCCTGACACTACCCTCTGTCATGCAGATATGACAGCACTTACGCCATAACCCTACCTGAAGTGTCAACAAACACTGACCCGCACAGAACACTAACCAGCCCTTACTGTATCATTTGCATGTTTCCCCCCCCTCACGGAGTTTAGGTGAGTGGGTGGGATGATGGGCCACCCTGTTGAACGGATCTTCAGGTGCCTGGAGATCCAATGTGTAACTAATGGCATGCGCATTGCAAGATAATCACCTGACATCTGCAATCAGGCTGCAGAAGTCGGGAGACTTTACATAGAAACATAGAAAGTGACGGCAGATAAGAGCCACATGGCCCATCCAGTCTGGCCATTTGTTTATTTAAAACTATACTGACCCTAGACCTTATTTACCCTCAATTTAGTTTGAGATTTAGGATATCCTTATATTTATCCCAAGCATGTTTACACTGTTCCACTGTGTTAGCCTCAACCACCTCAGATGGGAGGCTATTCCACTTATCTATCAACCTTTCAGTGAAGTAATTATTCTGCACATTTCCTTTGAATCTAGCACCCTCCAGTTTATATTCATGCCCTTGTGTTCTATTACACCTCTTCCTTCGAAAAATGGTACCCTCCTCTAGCTGGTCACAACCCTTGATATATTTGAAAGCTGCTATCATATCCCCCCTCTCCCTTCTCTGCTCCAAGCTATACATAGTTCCTCTAGCCTTTCTTGGTATGTGTTGTGACACATGCCATGTAGCTCTTCTTTGCACAGTCTCTAATGTATTTATGTCTTTCTGGAGATATGGCCTCCAGAACCGAATACAATATTCTAGGTGAGGTCGTACCAATGATCTATAAAGGGACATCACTACTTCTCTCTTTCTGCTTCTAATTCCTCTCCCTGTGCAACCAAGCATCTGACTTGCCTTTCTCATTGCTTTGTTACTTGTTAATGTAGAGTGCATCTGATGCAAGTTATATAACATACAGTATAACTATAATATACAACCCTGTACAGATTTTTCCAGGCACACTTCTACTCATCTAAGATTACTGTATAATGCATGCCTGAAGGGATGTAGATGAAATTGAACTGAATTAAGGACACCAGCAAGAGGTAATCTTAGTTTCCTCAATAGCCATTCATTGTAGTGGAGATGGTTTTGTTTAGTGCTATATATTATGTTTAATGTGATTTCAGTAGTATGTTGTTGATTGCCCAGTGCTATAAAGCGGTGTGACTTTCATCTCCATTTCTAGAATGTATGTTATACCAGAATTTATGTGCAAAGCACAGCTGATAACACCCACATGAAATATTCCTATAGTCCAAGGCCTAGAGAACATATTGTGCTGAATGACACATCTTAGAAATTTCACAAATAGCAAGCTCAGAGTAAATGAGAGAAAATAACTTGAATAAAACATGGAGGAGCTACACCCAGCCATTTCTATACATGTTATGTGAGGAATCTATTACAACAATGGGCCTGATCCAGAACTACGCCTCGGAGCGAATTTACGCGTGGCAGAGACGTAAAATCGCTGTTTTGTGCGCACTGCGCATGCGCACCATAGAATATACGCACATTAACGTAGCGTAATTGTGAACGTATGGGCCATTCACGTATGTGTCACGTAAATACTTACATGTGGGCGTGCCAATTTTACGTTACAACAAAATACGTCTGAAATACGTGAAGTAGGCGGGGGGTTGTAGTGTGAAATACGTGAAGTAGGCGGGGGGTTGTATTTAAAGTGTACAGTATGGGCGTGCTTAGCTGCGTAAATTCGTTCAGCCCATACGTACGCGTGCGTATGACTAGCGTTACGTTGGAAAAAGTTAAGGTAGGGTTTGGAAAGCGTATCTTAACAAAATACGCCCGTGCAAGGGGTGTGCCGTGGGGGGTGTAGCGAATTTACGCGCACGAAAATACGCTTCGCGAATAAACGTACGGCAAACGTAGTTCTGGATCTACCCCAATGTGTTTGTTGTCACTAAGAAGGGCTCTAAATCTTGTATCAGGACTAGAGCTCTATATTGATTGGACAGATGAATGTGTGGTTATCTAGCAAAATTACAGCCAAATTAGCCCTAGCTCAAACAGTATTATTGGCTTACACTGGGCAACAACTGTAAATGTTTATGTTGTTTTTTTAGGTTAGTGTTTTACAAAACTTTCCATACGTGCGGGGTCTTTAACTGCGTGGAAGAAGGGGGTGAACTCCCCTGTGTCTCCCCTTTGTCATGTGGAGTTATGGACACTTGCGACACTTTACGTACGTACTGACACAGTTCTGGGTATCGCCACCCTGCTTGCCACCCTGCTTGCCTTTTCTGCATGGCATGTGGAAGGCAAGGTCCGTCCCTTTATACTGATCTTCATGCGGACGGAACAGAGTTCCATCCACATGGAGATCCGTTGCGTAACATCTCACATGCACAGATGTTACATGCAAGGGGACTTACACAAGCGGTTTGCGTAAGTCTGCTTTCATTATTCACTGTGAATCGGGCCCATTATTAGCAAAGATACTATATATACGCTGCAACCTCTGCTCTTGGTTTTATGATATTCCCTGTAACTGTGTCTCTGTGCAGCCCACATGGAGAGGGGGTGGTAGCCAGGATGGATACAATGCAGTGTGTTAGAGGTATTCAGTTCATCTGTGATTCCTTCATTCTCCTCAGGCTGTGTGTGTGTGTATATGTATGTGTGTGTGTGTGCCGTGTGTGTGTCTGGACTCTGCTCAGCTTCTGATGAATAGGAGAGTGGATTCAGGCTTTGCTGCTGCACTGTGTTATTTCACACTCTGTAGCTTGGAGCTTTTCCTCTCTCCAACCATTCCTGCCGTGGTTTTCTCGGAGAATTATTATTAATACAATATTATTTCTCCTGTGCGTTTGCTTTCATCTATTCTTCACGCTCTGTTTACTGTCGCCTCGTTCATGGTCCACCAGGGGTCTTGCTGACTCCTGAAGATTTACGGAACTGCAGCAATAAACTGTTGAAGCTCCCTCTCTGATATTCCATCAGATTTTGGATGGCAATGCTAAGACCCGTGGACTTCTCTTTTCATCATCATGCTTTCTCATGCACACTGCCTCTTTACCTGGTTTATGACAGTTGATCTTACACTTGGAAGGACTTTCCAGGCTATAGACAGAATAGAAAAAAAACATTTTATTAAGAAAACAATTCAACGTGAATCTCTCCCCTGAAGCAGTTTGTCTGCAGGGACATGTGTTAGATATAGAATGATTTATTCAGATAGCTGTTCATTCCATCCTGTGTCACCGACCTTTTGCCACAGGTAAGAGTTGCTCACTGTATGGGGTTTTATTAGCTGGAGATATATTGACTTGCACTGAGCGTTTCTTTAGCAATGCTCTTTCATCTGGACTTTATGCATTATGCAGAACCTTCCTGCATTCTGTGCCTGCACTCTGTGGGCTGAATGCAGATGTGATTTCACAAAGAATCCTTTTTTTATTTCTTGCAGTGTTTTGGATTAGACATTTTGCCAGGGTAAAGACTTAATAATTGGGGTGCCTTGTGGCTAGAATAACCACCTGCTGGACAGACTGGCACATATTTACTTGGGGACAGTTTTGATCAGTGAGAATTTGGTATGGGACAAGGTGTCTTGTGGTTATTTGGATCCTCTTCATTGTGGCATCAGGGTAAGAAATTAGTCAGTAAGGGAATTGGTAGAAAGGCAAATAATAGATTAGAAGAGGAAAGTGTGCAGAGGGCAATGGTTTCTCTGATCGGATCTATATTAGTGACATTTTAATCTTTGCCCCTTTAAACATTTCAAACCTGTTAACCTTTTGGGATGTAGAAAGAAGTCATTTGCAGTTGTCTCCAGGCTCTTGTGTCAAAATACACCTTCCCAATCTAAGTAATGTTATAGATGGCTTCTGTCTTTACAGGAAGCAGTGACTAGGAACCTTGTTCTCTATGTCATTCCTATAGTGAATAAGTGTGGCTTTTGTTGCATTGTGGGGAACAGCCGCACTGGAGTACAAGTCAATCATTTTTTAAATGAAAAATCATAAGGCGAAACATACTTGGTTCAAGTGTAAAAGGATTTATATATTTTCAGCACATTGATTCTCGTATGTAGTTCCAATGGCCATTACTGTACAAAACACCTGAATTCAACAGCTACTAATGTCTGCCTGCAAATAGCGTCACAGAGGATGAAATCAAACAGTGCATCCTTAACTAGACATCCTCCTTCCCATACAAAGATACCAGGCATTAACCTGCTACAGGTATGAGCATAGTTACATGTGCACTGATACATTTCTCTTTATATTCAGAACACATTCAGGAGCACGGAAATGGTGCCTAAAACGATAGATATAGGAGTGTGATGATCAATTTGACGTGCAGAGGAAGAGTGGTTTGGAAAGATTACATGAAGAAATGAATGTGCATTGTTTTGTTAATGTGCTGCTGTCTCTTGTTGTTGTAACTGATAAACTTTGACATAAATTCCCCTTTGCAAACAAATATCGAACCTCAGCACACAAACCCCACTGAACACCTCTTGTATGCTCTGCCAGTGATTAATATATTATGCTCCATGCATTACCCTTCACTCAACCACAACCATCAACCCAAGGAGCTGCTACTGCTTGTGTTACACTATGAAATGTGACGACACCTTCTGAATGATTTCTATGGAGCTTCTTAGGTGCGGATATTTAGTAATTGATCTACTATGCTTGCTTAGTAGGTCATTTACACAATCTACGCAGCAGTTAGGTACGTAGATTGCCTGCGTGCGGTCTTTAAAGAGTTTAAGTAGAAAGAGGTGGGCGTAATGCCGCCTCAGGGAGTGCCTAGGTAGCAGTGGGAGGGGAAGGGATTTAGATTAGCTGGGGAGGGGGCGGGGTGAGGCAATGTCCGTGCACAGTTTCCTTCTTAAGAAGGAAACTACTCACGGTTAGATAAGGTAGCCCTATGACACTCGTAAGTTCCATAAGGTACCTGAAAATGGGGGGCGGGATCTGTCCGCACCTAACTCACTCGTGTCTGTGAATATATGTTTACGGTTGGGTACATAAATAAGGTATATAAACATAAACTGTGCTTTTGCAGAGTGTCACAGTGGATGATGGATTTTTTTTAAATAAACATCTTATTTCATTTTTTTATTATTGTATTTCTTGTGTTATTGTAGTGCAAGAGCTCTCTCGTGACTCTACCGACATTTGCATAAAACAGTGATTGGTCGCTATGGCTAAATATGAGAACATGGAACTTTGGTTGTGCCAAATAAAGGACTGGTTACCCTTCCTCCTACAAAGCAGATATTAGATATATTCTGAAATAGGATGTTGTTTCTGATAGGTTTAGGGATTAGGTATATTAATGCTTGCATGAATTAGCGCGATCTTGTCTGTTTTTATTCTCTGCGAATGACCCAGGAATGTCCAGTACTAAGATACCTGTACCAACACGTGGAAACTATGGTATGCTATATAGTCAAATGTCCTCTAACAAAGTATAATTGTTGTGGTTTCTGAGTTCATTACTGATATTGATGTTGCAATATGACAAGCCCTAACAGTTTCAACATAAGGGGTTGTAGGACTCCTCAATACTATAACTTAGTTAATTTTATTTTATTTCACAGATTTCAGAATTTTATATTTACTGTTGCATAAGTTTATTTTTTTAATTGTTGAAACGTATAATTTTGTGAGCAATCTTTTTCCTTGTATGATATTTCGCTAACTACAACAACCCTTCTTAACTTAAAAGAGGATAGAAATCCTTGATATAACCGTTCTCTCATAGCATAATGTATCATAGATTCAGTGCTCACTCCTACCAACATTGGGTTCAATTTATATATTGATTGCAGGGGAGTCAAGTTAATTGTATTCTTTGCATGTAGGATTATATCTTTGAATTACTTACTGCTCACAGACACTGACCAGCTTTACTATCACACTGTTATTTCGGGATAGGAAACATCACCTCTCAACTCTAATACTGCATCAGATGAAATATGACTCCCCTGCAATCACCATGGTTTAGCCCAGGAGTAACTTTCCTCTCTTTGGGGTAGATCCAGAGATAAGAACTCTAGCATTTTTACGCTAGCTGGAGACGTAAAACACAATTTGGCATGTACTGCGCATGCGCGCGGCAGATGTTACAACACGTAACTCTGAACAACAGCGTAACTACGAACAAAGGGGCGTGCCAGCCATACCACAACTGTAAATACGCTTCGGAGGCAGGGTGAGGTATTTAAATCGTACAGTATGGGTGTGCTTAGGCGCTAAGTACGTGCAGCTATTACGGCCGACAGGAGTTACGCATGGAGAAGTTAAGGCAGGGTTTGGAAAGCGTAACACGGCTAAACTACGCAAGGACGAGGGGAGTGCCAAGGGGAGTACATAGTAAATACGCTACGCTAGGAAAACGTACAGCTCTGAATCAGGTCTTTATGCTGGTGTACTTTAAGAAGTATTCCCTAAGGTTACCAAAATAGAGGACGTTACTAAATATCATGAGCACTAACGGTGCAGGAAAAAGGTGCAAGGAGAAGCTTATCATCCAGTGAATATAAAGGCTTAATATGCTCCCATGATATCCTATTATGGGAGCATATTGAGACATATTATATTTAGGACGCCATATGCTTCCAAAATAGGACTCAATATGCTCCAACATCACTACAATGTTTTCCAATCCCATTCTCTCACTGTATCTCTCCAGCAGCCACCCCCATTTGTCTATAAAACCCCTTTTGAATCCCTTTATACCCTTCTCACTTACCTTTGCCATTGTTAGTGGTCTACCCCTCAGGTTCTGTGCCTCTTGATGATGCTGGCATCTCCTTTGGTCATGACAGCATCACACTGCTCTCCAAGCGGTTATATTCAGACAAGAGTGCAGCCAAGGACACACACTCAATGTGACTCAGTGGATGTAGTGTTGTCCAGCTCATGGCTACATTCTGCAGGGCAACCATGCCACAAGCAGCTGCAATACTTTGAATGTGTTTTGAGCCAGTCCTGCCAGTGAGCACCATCTTTATGATTTTATAGGCGTCGCAGATGGGCATTAATCATGAAAGAGAAGGGGTCCCATGTGTTACTTTTGTATATGAATGCTAGTTGAACTGCTGCTATAATGTGCACATGACCCTCTTAGCACTCACCTGTCCATTCATACCCAGTCTCACTCTATTAAACATAGAGAATGTGAGTTAATTGATTTCACCTTTATTGACTGTTAATTGATAAGATATAATTATAGCAATGTATAATGACTTCCTTTTTACCTCTGCACAATTTACCTAGAAAAAACAGATGCACACACTTTATTAATATTATTATAGAAGGAACTCAACAACTAGCTCTGAGAGAATTCAACATCACCACTACTAGGCATGTAATCTGAGACTGCAAAGCAACCTAACTCATAATAATGGACTGTATTCACACCTAAGAAGCAGAAGCTGCTTAGGTGCAGATATATAGTAAATGACCAACTATGCATTCGTAATAGGTCATTTGCACAATCTACGTACCAGTTACACCAAGCAGAGGAGTTTAAGTAGAAGGAGGTGACATAATGCCGCCTCTGGGATTGCTTAGGTAGAAGTGGGAGGGGGCAATATCCGTGCAGAGTTTCCTTCTTAAGAAAGAAACTCCGCCGGTTACATAAGGCAGGATGGGTGAGTTAGGTGCGGATCTGTCCACACCTAACTCACTCGTATCTGTGAATACGGTCTAATAATAATAAAAAATGAGGTTTTTATAAAGTGCCATCATATTGTATAATTTGAACAATCATTATAACATGACTGGGTAGTAACAGACAGACTTGCTGGATAAGAGGGCCCTGCATGGCCACTTTCAGAAATTTTGGGGCTCAGGACACAATTGCGGCACTCTGCCCCCTATGTGATATCACATAGGGGGCGGAGTGCCACAGACCTGCTGTAATAACTGACCAATGCACAGGTCTTTACCTGCACATTGGCCTGATAATGTGCACCTCTCAGTAGCAGCAGGGTACCTCTGATCATGCACCTGCAGAGCTAAGGTATCAGTGGGCCCCATCTATCTTCCGGCCCAGGACAATAGCCCCGGCTGTGTCCCCTTGATGGCCGCCCTGGGGCCCTTTCCACAAGCTCAGAGTCTATTGGACATGGGGGATTAATACATAAGGGTAAGTGCTATAAATCACACAAGGGACCAGCCAGGGCCTTTCTACTAGGAAAATAAATGTATTATAGCAAATAGGCCTTGGATTGTTGAAGGAATTTTGGAAAGAAAAGCCCTGTAAATGTATCGTTATGTTCCCAGTTACATGTTAAACTTCTCCATTTTCTCCATTATTACTGTTTGTAGTGCTGTAAATTCCTGTCTAATCATCTGAATCAAATGGAGCAAATTAATTAAACATTCTAAATGCTTCAAATCAGTTACAAGCAGAAAACGTTGCAGTGTTTTACTCCTAATTAGCCCTTGATGATTGTGCCTGATAGTCCCATTATAAGCGACTATTGAAGCTGTCCTTCTGTTAGCCCTGAGCCCTGCTCTGCAGCCACTGTGCCCTGACTTCATTACATTTCTCAGGGCCTCCTGTTCTCTCCCGGTTTAGGAAGTTGCAGGGCTGGCACCAGACGGCTGAGTTGACACAGCATGGAAGAAGTCAGGCATAAATCAATATAAACCGTGTAAGGTTTGCTCAGAAATCAATGCTTCCTGCTCATCCCTCTCCTATCCTGGCTGAAGCAGCACATTCATCCTTTGATGTGTGCCACCGAGCTGTGTATCCTGCGGCCGGCGTTCTGAAAAGACCGCTCCTGAATGTTAATTTTATATAATTATTGTCTTTCTTTTCATTGCACATCTATTCTCCTGTGTGATCTACTTCTCTTTTCATTATTTAAAGCCTCTATTCTGTTATCACTATCATTCATTTGTCACACTGCTTTTCCTTTCCCATCTTCTCATCTCTTATCTCTAATTATCTGTTCTCCATCTACCTCTGTTCTAACAACCAATCTGTAAATCTCCTTCCTTTTTATTTCAATATTGCTCACAAGCTATATGCATGATTTAAAAGGTTTTTTCTGCCGCTTGCCTTAAACTGTGAAAGGTTTTCTTTCTCCTCATACATTTCTCTTTCATCTTACTCTTCTGCTCAGACTCTCCTCCTTCCTTATTTTCCTTTGACCTGCTCTCTGCCTTTAACATCTCATTCAGTGTCCCATTCACTATGTCTCTCCTCTTGTTTGTAACCCTTTAGCCTCCCTCGTGTTTCTGCCAGTGTGTGCTCTCTGCTCCTCTCTCTCACTCTCCCCCATCCCTCCTCCTATCAGGGAATATATATTTGAAATAGAGGTTGGAAAATGCCAGCATAAATATCAGTTGATATTTCTAGAGTCTAATTTGTTTTTTTATGTCATCATGAAGATCTTTGATTTTAAGAGAAAGTCACGGCTAATCTTTGAACAGTTTGTTATTAACATTGTGTATAATGAAAGAAGCGAACATACTGATCCCTCCCAGCCTCTTCATTAGAAACCACTGCAGTAGTTGCTCTACTTTTTGCTGTCGTATTGCAGTATGAATATAATGCTGTCATTGAGTGCGGGTAGGTGTAGGACTTACTTGGCTCCATTTAATGTGGCCGGCCTGTTCCAATGCAAATAACAACATGCAGCTGCTAAGTCAGCGAGCAGTATGAGAAGGTTACTAATTATCCCAACCAGCTTCCCTTTACTTTAAGAGGGAAGATGATAAACGTCCTCTTTCGTTTTTATCTGCCGAAGGACATGGCCCGGAGAAGCATTTCACCGTTGTCTCATTCCTATAATTCCTCCCAACAATGAGGACAGAATCCGCCAGGCACGTTCAACCTCCCGTGCGTGTAATTACCAGCGCTCAGAACTGATGTGATCACCGCTTCTGGGTGGATTTTTTTTCCTCTTGTTAGACTAGTCCATGTGATCCAGCCAGCAGCTAGTACATGGGTCGAAAGACTGAGCAGGGAAACTAAAGAATGATAAGGACCCAATTACAGCATAATTCAGGTCACAATATAAAATGTGATGTCTCTGTGAAGACGTGGGGTATAACAGGCTTTTAGAAATGACTTTGTTTAATGCATGTGTGGTTTGTTAGTAGAGTGATTACAATGTACTTTCAGGCTTCTACATAAATGCTTGTATTACATACTCAAAAAATCCTTTTTATTTATGTCATATTGTGGTTTTTTTTTAATCAAGTAATTTTTATTGAACATTTTCCAATTACAATCACACAACAAGAAATAAAAACAAAACAAAACACAAACAGAATACAATCACTGCACAATAATGAGCATTATATATAAACATAGGAAAGTTGGGAGGACCATGGTAGGTATACAACACACCAGAATTGATTGTATCATCTCAGCATAATATGGAGAATCCATCCTGGGTGACCAGACCTTGTAATATTTATAGAGTGACCTCCTAGAGGTATAAACAAATTTTTCATGACCAATTTTTTTGATTGAAAAAGTAACTTTATTGTATATAAAGATACAAAAAACATACATACATTCAGGCAGACGAGTGTACTGCGTCGCAGCGCAGCCAAAACACAATACACCGTAAAACATAATCAAACATACTTTTTAGTGCAATACAAGACATACAATATAAGACTTGACATCCTACACTATGCATCAAATACTACACTAACCATGCATCACTTAAACCAAACAAAACATTTCAAAAAAGCAGTGGATGTGAGGGGGAGGTAGGTGAGGGGGGGTAGGGGGTTGGAATCACAGGCCCGAAGCTTTATTGAAGGACAGACACATAAAAGGGAGGGTGCATAAATTAAGGCAAGACATTTCAATAAAACAACAGAACAATGTGAGAGGGGAGTGGGTTGGAGGGGGTAAGGGAGGGGAAGTCACAAGCCCAAAGCTTTATTTGAATAGCAGACACATAGGGGAGAAGGGGAAGAAGTTGACAAAATTAATCATCATCTTCTTCCTCAGGACTGTCTCTGATGTTATAGTCTCTGAGCAGGCTGTGGATCAGCCTGCGACAGTCCTGGATAGACGTCTTCTCCCTTCTTAAGATGAGGCGGTTCCTGGCAAACCAAATAGCGTCCTTAAAACAGTTCATAAGGCGCCAAGCTTCCTGGATAGCCCCAACAGTGTGTGTCCCAGGAAAGAGTCCATGAAAAACAGAGTCGTAGTTCAGGCAAGACCTGGGCACGCTGTCACTGAGTTCATGTTCCAAGGCATCCAACAGTGCCTGTGCGAATGGACAGTCCCAAAAGATATGCTGAGCTGTTTCCCTGCTGACAATGCAGAGGGGGCAGTGAACATATCTGCACAGGTTCCGGGAGTGCATGAATGTCCTGAGAGGCAAGCCCCCCTGGATGGCCATCCATGCCAAGTCCTTGTGCTTGTTTGTGAGCCTCTTGGAGGCCACATTCCCCCAGACATGCTTGGCTGTAGCTGAAGGGAGCCCTGGAACAGACTCCATCGTGTCTTGTCTTTCGCTGTGGCCCTGCAATTAACACCCCCTTCCTGGCCCATAATCCCCTTTTCCACCTTTATTTTAATTATTTTCAGATCCATGTCTCCTTGTATTCTTTACATATTTCTGAAAGGATTTTAAGGTCTATTTTTTTTTAGCACATACCTTTTAACCCCAAGATATTCTATTACATACGCCATCAGTCATCATTTCTAAAAATACAACTTTTGCTGTATGTTGCTTTCTTGTAACCATCCTGCCCACCACTCTGACACCACCACATTGTCACTTACTGAGAACTGATGATAAAGTATATTATATTCTTCCAAAACAAGGTAAAATTTATATGCATTTAATACTAAGACTGTCACGTCATTTCTAAATGATATATGCCCTCATTCTGAGTAAGAGTTCTTCACCAGTGTTATAATATATGCTCATGATGGCACATAAACATTCAGTCCAGCGGCGCTTCCCCCTTAGTGACGTGAGCTCTCTCTGCTAGCGTACTGGTCCTGGATAGACGATCAGGTTGCCAGTCAACTGCAGCCACTTCAATCATTTTCCATGCCTATGTCATTTCTCCAGACTTTGTCATTGATCCTGCCAAAGTTAAGGCCAACCAACAAACCTTCAAACAATACAGCACTTTTTAGGATTTGCCAACTTTTATCGTCAGGTCATCCAAAGGTTCTCTAATATGGTAGCTTCCATTTCTCCAATTCCTTTTTTTGCAAGGCAATTGAAGTTTTAATGCCATGAAGAAAGCTTTCACTACTGCTCCTATACTACAACATCCAAACCCTGAACTTCCCTTTGTTGTGGAGGTTGAAGCTTCGGATTTTGAGGCAGGAGCAGTTATCTCACAAGTTGATCATGCAACTTGTTCAAATGCTGCATCCTTGCGCATACATGTCAAAAAAAATTATGTCGGTAACAGGGAACTTCTAGCCATCAATATTACATTGAAGAGTAGAGGTACTAAATTGAAGGTATTCATCAAAACATTCCTTGAATCACCTAGTTTATGCCCTCTCTCCTGGTTTTCTTCCTAAGCATGGCTCAATTTCAAGTCTTATGTCCATATTTCCTGCTACCTCCATAATTACTGGCCTTACACACCTTCATATGCAAATTCTTCAAATGCAGCATCTGGTTCCCAAGCAAAGACTTTCACATCAATTTTTTATTCCTGAAAAACTCAGGAGACCGGTCCTTTCCGGAGTCTCGTACAAATATGATGGCTCACTACTTTGGAATTCAAAAGACATTGAATCTCCTATCCAGAGCATATTGGTGACCAGTCATGAACAAAGATGTTGAGGACTTTAAGTCTTGCCTAGTCTGCATCCAAAATAAATTCCCACAATCAGTACAAATTGGTCTAATTCACTGTCTCCCCATTCCTAAATAGCCATGGACACATCTTTCCATGAACTTCATGACAGATCTACCAGAATCTCATGTTTATACTACCATCTGGGTAGTTGTAGACCGGTTTAGTAAGATAGTGCACTTTTATTCTCCTTCAAGATCTACTTTGTAACAGATATTGACAGAATTATTTGTTTTCCATATCAGGTCACACAGTCTGCCCTTGGACATTGTGTCAGATCCAGACTTGCAATTCATTGCAAAATTCTGCAGAGATTTTTGTAACTTGCTGCAAATCTTGATTGATTCAAGACCACCCGCAATCAAAAGGACAGGGCAAAAGGGTCAATCATGACTTTGTTTGGTCATCGACCCTGAGAAAATTCTCTGAGCCCATGGTGACCATCTGATCTGGAAGTCCATAAGACAATACAGATTTGCCAGATCTGGAAGAAGGTGAATCTTTCATATCGACAGCCAGCTTTTTTTTCTAAATCCTGTGTAGATCAGCACCGTGCCAAATGTCGCTTCAAGTTAGGGTTTAAAGTGTGGCTGCATCCAAAGAATATTCACATCCAGCCATCCATCCAAAAATTGGGTCTTTGAACTTTTTACAATCATTAAGAATGTGAAGAAAGAAGAAAATTTCCTCTGAAACTACCTCAGAGCTTTCATATCCCGAATACCTTTCATGTTTGTTATTAAAACCTTACAGAAGATCTGAGAAATGTATTATTCCTATTATTGTGAATGGCCAAAATAGTTTGTTGTTGAATCCATTCAGGTCTCCATGAGAGTCCTTTACAGGTAAACTACCTGGTCCATTGGCAAGGATATGGCCCAGAATAGAGAGAATGGGGTTCTTCCAGGGATTTACAATTCCACACTCTTTTCTTTGTGGTTGCTGTTCTCCTGTTGTGTGCTCACTATGCCCAGCCCTTGTTCCTGTCTGTCATTATTCTGCTCTCTCCTGCTTTGTTTGCGAGAGCGAGGTTTCTGTCAAGATTGTGTGTGGTAAGTGTGCCCTTGTTTGTCTCTTATACCTTTGGTTGTTTACTAGCATAGTCGTTTGGTTACTCAAGCGCTGTACTCTCAATCTGTACTTCCCAGGTTTGGTTACTGTTTGTCACTACATCTTTATCAGTTCTCCTTTCTACCTGTGGTTGAACTACTCCTTTCTGGTGCTTTCCCATCTTGTACATCTGTGTTATTCCACCTACACACTATTTTCTTGTAGCTATTCTTGGCTAGTCACAGGTTGAGGCTTCAGCACCTTGTGCTCCTGAGATCTCTTTGTTTTTCCTCTAGTGATTCTGTTGGTTGTGGAATTTCACTATTTGATACAAGATTGGTCATGAGTATCGACTTATTAGGAAGCTGCAGTACAGTCTGTCCCCACTATCAGAGGCTCCAGTGAAAACTAGGGGGTCATTGTTAGACTTTGTGTCCTGGTGAGCTGATTCTTACACTAATTAATCCCTATGCTATCATGTGGCGTAATCGGACATACTTAATATGTCTGGTGTAAACCCAAAACATGTGAGAGCTTTGTAGAAATGAATAAGTGCACATGGATGCAAATATTTGGTTCCTAGTTTAGACTGACTTGTCATATTAAGCATCTGCTTATTTGGATGGTTATGAACCACACTGGACATTAAATTGTTGGCTTGTAAATGAAATTGGGATGCCAATAAGATGCCTTTCATGGCTTTCTTGTTATGTTTGAACTGTCTGGCTAGTAAATGCCACTTTATATCTAATTTTACATGTCACTATGCAATGTGTTCCTAACCACTGGCAGAAAACCCCCCAGTAGCATTATTATATCTGGAAGGACAAACTAGTACTGGTGTTTAAATCCTTAACACTCAGTGGCACAGATTCAATTGAGCGCGATAATGGGAATAGGGGTGAAATGCTCCTATTCCCATCTATTACTGTAGCTGAACATCACAGGTTTTATCTCACACCTCTATGGTGTGTGAGTTGAAATACTTGATTTAGATTTGCATGATGTGCCGTTCCAGAGACTGCCCAAATAAGTCCAAGCACTTTACTGTACAGGCTTACTGGGAACTATTTAACATGTGACATCATTCATGCAGTGCATCTCCTAGAAAGTAGCATTCGTTGAATCGCCTCAAAGCTGGTAGTTCTATACAGGCTGGAGGGTTTTTTTCTAATGGCAGACCCTCCAACATGACTCATTCCATTAGGTACAATATACTCCACACCTGAGCTTCCAACTGTCACTCGCCTGGTGAAATGACTTAACTAAAGGTACATACACACTATACAATTATCTGACAGATTATCTGACAGATCTAGCAGTTGGAATGAAAATCTGGTAGTTGCTCCCAACTTTTACCACATTTTCATTCCAACAACAAGATCTTTCAGATAATCTGCCAGATAGCTGTATAGTGTGTATGCACCTTAATATTTAAAATACTATTTGTCTCTTCAACAAAGGGGGTTACCATAGTAACTGACAGTTGGAAACTGAGAAGCAGAGTATTTTTTACCTAATGGAATGGGTCATGTTGGAGGGTATGTAATGGTCACTATTACCATCTTGCATGAGTGCCATTTCAGCAATGTAATAAATCTTCTATGCACATATTAACATAATTTCAGAATTTTAGCTTACAAATGTAATAATAGTGATAGTCTTTAATGTTTTGCTATGGAGCCCATTTGCACAAGTATAGGAGCAGCAGCTATTATCTTTTAAAAGCAAACCTTTTTTGTGCCTATCTTTTACCATATTTACACACAACCCTTTATCTCACGTCTAACCAAGCCATTTTTAATAAAGTGTTTTAATGACACAGTTGGAAGGACTGATTCACCTCTCAGTTCGGGAGCTCAGAGTAGTGCATAACGGGCTATCAGCCTGCTCTTTAATGATCCTACACAAAAAGATTTTTTTCAATCATTTATTTTTCATTTCAGGGGCAAAAGTGATGCCTGGGAGGTAATGAAGCATAAAGGGAACATGAGCAAAGCAGAGAGTGTAAAGAACAATGGAAAATCATCTACTGGGGAAATGATATAGGGAGAACGTGTGCAGCTTCCTGTCTGTATTGCCAGGACCTGCAATGGATTGTGAGAGCAGTCAGTGGGTGATGTCATCAGTTAGTGACAGATAAGTTTTAGTGAAGGTCATACTGTGTAATGCAGTGCTGATTGAGCACATAGGCAGTTCCATAGGTTATTAAAAATGGTAACAGTATACACATAGACAATATGTATTATTATATGCATCAGTGGATGTTTCATTGGCATATCTGTATTATTTGTATAATTATGAAAAAAACTGAAGGATATCCCCGTACCAGTATTGGTTGTCTATATATACTGAACTGTATGAATTCTGTATATATTATGAATCCAAAATCAAGTGACTGGTGCGCTAGTGTTACAAATAAACAAATTGTATAGTCAAAAGAGAAAGAAATGTAACAAGTACCAGGTACTCCCAGTTTAGTATATTAATGCATGTATTTAAGAATTAACTTTTATTAGATTTGTTTAAAAAAATTATGAACAGATAGTTGTGCAGGCTATAATAATATAAAAAGGTTAATAAGGAAGCAACTCTTTCACATTTTTTAAATTCTTTTTTCTGATCTTTCCTATTTGTTTTTATTTCGCACACAATTTTTTTGAACAAATCTAATAAAAGTTACTTCTTAAATACATGCATTAATATACTAAACTGTGAGTGCCTGGTACTAGTTACATTTCTTTCTCTTTTGACTATATTATTTGTATAATTGCCAGAGAATCTTGATTTTCCAGCAGCATGACAGACTAAGCCCCATGCTCAACAGCCGGTTCCTAAAGAACCAAGCATCATTTCAGGGACCTTATAATCAGCCACATTTTACTGAACAACCATAACCCTAACCATTTCTTTTTCACTCATTAGCTGAAGTATTCATATTCCAATATAAGGCCCATGGTTTTATTTACAATTAGTGGCTAGATAGCCTCTGGGCACTACTCCCTGATCAGATACCAGAGTAGCAAACAAAAACACACTCCTATGGAGTATAGATAACTTGACCATTTATTTTTTTCCTCAAAACGGGACATCTACTTATTTCTGTTCTATTGTATGCATTCACACTTCATATTTAAAACCTATTAACCTCTTATTAACTTCCCTCCCTCCCGTTTACACCTTATATACTTTACCTGGCCTTTATCTTCTTCCCTGCTGCTCTGCCGACACCTTCAAAGAAAAAAAAAACAATCCCAAAAAAAGCCGCGACCACAGAAAAAAACAAGCCCAATACCGCTTGTTATAAGCAGACTTGGCAACTATGTTTGCATGTGTGTGAGACATATTGTGCATGTGGTATGATGGCACAACTGTGAAGACTGGATGGGCCATGTGGCTCCTATCTGCCTTCATAGAAAGTGAAGGCAGATAGGAGCCACATGGCCCATCCAGTTTTCACAGTTGTTTATTTAAAACTATACTGACCCTAGACCCTATTTACCCACAATTTAGCTTGAGATTTAGGATATCCTTATATTTATCCCAAGCATGTTTACACTGTTCTACTGTGTTAGCCTCAACCACCTCAGATGGGAG
>WWET01000025.1:802910-819406 GCA_011038615.1 Limnodynastes dumerilii
CCGAGATCAGGTGAGAGCAGGACATCTCCAATTACTTGTTTATTAATATTATATATATGTTAATGTGTGCCACCTCAAAACCCAGTGGCAGATCTACTATAAAGCCAATGAAGTTTAAACTTCAGGGCCCCTGATCCTAGAGGGAACCTGAGCAAAAAAATTTTAAGCCTTTTTTTTTAAGAGTGCATTTTTAAACAATATCTATAGATATTTTTAGTGAAACCAATGGGTTAAAGTACTTAATAGTGACCTTACAATATGCTCTATGCAGAATGGGGGGATTCTGGGTACCAAGAAACCCCCCATGATGAGTGCTGGCCAGCACAGCTCTGACCAGAGGATTGTTCTTATGATCCAGCTGGGCACGGGATAGAAAGCTGTGTCAGTGTCACTTTGTAGATAACATAGCAGCAGTTACCCAGACCTAGTTGCTGGTAGGAAGGGGCACACTGTATGACCCATACTCAAAGACTCCACCCACCATGCCGTTCTCCACCATTTGGGCCTTTGGACTTTGTTGGATATTGCCCTATTGTTGGTGGTTGCAAAGGGGCCCCCAGTTCAAGCTTTAGGGTCCCAAACCCCAAATATATCCCACATATATTATAGTATGTGCCATCACAGACCCCTTATATAACCCACATGTACTTTATGTAGTGTGTCTTCTTGAGATTCTTATTATACCTCACATGTCACACAAGTTGGATATGTTAAGTGTGTGGGCATGGCGCACTATATAAAGTACATACAGGGTATATTAGGGATCTGGAGATAGCTCATATAAACTACTTGTGGGGTATATTAACGGTTTTAAGGGTTGTATCTGGAGATGGCACACTATATACTGTAAACCCCAATAGAGCCCACGTATATCATAGTATATACCATTCCCAGCCCCCTTGTATACTCTGCATGTACTTTATAAATTGATCCATTCCCACGACTAATATACCCCACATGTATTACAAGCATTTGGAGACTCCCCTGTAAATATCCTGTGGTTGACACTGTTCCTCACTGCAATGACCACTGTGGTGTTCTGGTTGATATATTTAAAGAACTGAAATTAGGTTTAAATTTGTCATAGAGAGTACATGTGCAGTTTAGTATAGTCAGTATAGCTGAAGGCAACATATCAATACTTATACTTCAGAACCTGACTGCCCACTAGTAGAAGACATAACATACCTATTCTGAGCCACAGCAAGCATAAAAAATGCACTATAATACCAGCATTGTACATCATAATGATGACGATGATAAAAATGAGCAATTTCTCCTTGTATCCAATACTGTGACTTTTTATTCATTATTAGTAAAGAACGATTTTCATTAGCTTTTATTAGATTCTGGAAAACAATTTATGATGCATATCTGCATATTTTTATTACTAATTTTACTATTATAAATTGTATTGAGACTTCAGGTTTTGTATTGTGTCACCCAGACATTGTTCACCACAGATTTACAGTATCGTGAAACCTCTTTTAAAACTAATACTATATCATGGCAACTTAAATATAACATGGTTAAATCTGGAGTTCGTTCATTTCCCAGCTGAAGTATATTTTTGTGAAATATGCTTGGTCCCATTAACTAACATAATTGTTTTGTGAAAAATATCCATGTAAATCTATTCAGTGTGAGATTTAAATAACTTTGTAATCAAAAATAATGGTTTTAGCTGACAGGAAACAATTAGTGTCCCCTGTTGCAGTGAGAAAAAATATGGTAATAGAATTTTAATTTGGTTTCCTTGCAGTAAAATCACCTTGTTATTATCTGTTATTTGTGATAACAGTCAATTAATATATACACGAAGAGCACACTCTCAGCTGTCCTATAACAGATGGGACTTTTTTGCATTGTTTTTAAAATATTGTCCATTATCAACAAAGATTTTGTTGTGGATACATCAGTGCAGGTGACTGGATCAAAGTAATGGGCATAAGTCCATAATTGTCTTATAATGTTGTGTAATGATGATGTAATATATAAAAAATTACGCAAAAGCAATGAAATCAAGATAGTTATATAGTAAATGCAACCATTTATATTTCAGTCTTTATGATGGTGACAAACTAGAATGGTTTAAAAAAAAAGCCCTTGTGACTAGACAATGGTCAAGGACAGAGACAGCAGTTTTGCCTAAAGGGCAATGGCAGTGATTAGAGTCAAAAAGATATAACAGAGAACTGGTTTAAAGTTAGCCATGAGATGGGCTCTTACTTGGATGGACTATGTTTCCCAAATTCACTTAAACTGTGTTTTGTAATTAACAGTATTGGTTCTTTTTCTCTATTTTGTACACATTGCCAAACTTGTTAGTAATTCTAATAGTCACCAAATTTTCCCCTGGTTAGAACATTATAATAAATAAGAGCATGGAAAAGGATTTAGAGGGTTTAGAAAGTAAGTGGATTTCCTATGGATTTCCAAGTGGCATCCAGTTAATGGTTTGTTGTTTACCTGACTTCTATGCAGTTTTCTGTGTTAAATTAAAAGTTTGACAGTGATCATGAAAATACTGGATACCTTCTAATCAGAGCCGGTCTGGCACTCTCAGCCATTAGACATGTGAGAGGGAGTATAGCAAAGCTTTTGGAAGAACAGAGGCGTGGCATTAATTGCATTGTGGCACCTAAGGTGCCATTTAGTATATCAATCTAATCCATCTGCCTCGCTTTGGTGTCTTCAGTTAAGCAGTAATCTTCTAATCACTGATGATGGCATGTCCTGATGAGTATGTTCAATCACGTGTACACACTATACCAATTTACCAGCAGATCTGAGATCATTATCTCTCCTAACCAACTATTGAAAAACACTTGACTTCATATACACTGTTACACTATACATATATCTGCCTATGCTGCACAGCAGACTACCAGAATAGTTGGACAGGTCGTACCTGCATACATTTTACCCACATGTATCTGACATTGTACCATTGGTGATCAAGTTATTAAAACCAGATCAACAAATGTGACCTGTATTATCACAAAAAATCATGATTGTGGGAGTGTACACAATATTGGACCAAATCGTCATTCATATGAAAGGTATTAAAAACCCCACCAGTATTTATAATTTGATTTCCATCAGGATTTTTGTGGTATTAAGCTGGCCATGCAATAGCACATTTGGCTGATAAATGGATGATTTTCCCCTAGGGAAAGGTCCCAGTATCTGTGCCTCTCACCTCTCTTGCTAGGACCAATAATCTATGCTGAAGAGGGAGGGGCTGCAGAGATTGACAGTTGGACCTTGCATCTGATTTGCTCTGCATTGACATTGGGACCTTGAGCCCAATATATTTTATGCATGCTATTAACATATAAATAATTGTACACAACATTCCTGGTACAGTTATTGGCTGTTTGAAAAATCCATCCTGACCCAATAAATGGATGATTGGGCCAATAATTGCTGTTGTGTATGGCCAACTATAGAGTTCAACTGCATGGCAGCCACATTGTTATCGTTCTGCAGACTGGATTGAAACTAGGTGACACAGGGAGCATTACTGATGGCAAGGATCACCTTTCCTACTGTGGGCATTTTGTCTGCATTAGTACAGGGTTTAAATGCTCTGTAAATTCAATCTATTAAGAAGTCATCCTCTTTTGTATCAGTAAGGTGTGTGAGAAGTTATTTGCTTGATATGGTTTTCAGATGCTAGACTTTCTAGATTTTCTGTTACTCAATTTAAATCAGATTAAGGCTATTGGACCGGATCCAGACTCCCACAAAGTGGATGTTTTCTAATTGCTCTGAAGTTTTAAGGGAGGAGTTATGCATAACAAAGTCTGTGCAGACAATGGGAGTGGTCTTCCATGGGATTACACGGAAAGAAGAATATAGGGGTAGATCCAGACCTAAGTTGTATGTACGCATGTTGGCGTAGCATATTTATGCTATTGTAAATACTATGCACTCCCCTCGCTCGTACGTAATTTACTCATTTTCCGCTTGCCAAACCCTACCTTAACTTTTCAGAGCGTAAGTACTGACGTATGTAAGGCATTGTCGTACGTAACAGGCTAACTTGGCCTATACTGTACGATTTAAATACCTCCCTCCGCCTACATAATAGCATAGCATAGCATAATTCCAGGTGTCGTATGGCAGACACGTCCTCTTGTTCGTATTTACGCTGAAGGAACGTACGATCAGAGTTGCGTAGCGTAACATCTTCTGCGTGCATCCAAGATAAGGATCTAGACTTTAGTTTCTCATAACGGTGTACATTTTTGCTTGGTGGCATCTTTGAACTTTAGCATGAGGATGGGAATCATTTTTTCTGACCGCTAGAAATGTATCTTTCAGGGTTTCTGTGTCTCTGAAGTGCTGGTAGGTTAATTGGCTGTGGACTAAATTAGCCCTAGTCTAAGTGTGTGTGTGTATAAAAGTGTTAGGGACCTTCGCATGTAGCTCCATTAGGGGCAGGGACTGATGTGAATGGCCACTCTTCTCTGGAAAGCGCTGCAGACAATTTGTGCATAAATAAGCAATAATAATATAAAAAAAATAGAAAGTAATGTTAAATAGTCAAGTGCATTTTTGGTCTTAAAATCAAGATATTGTTTTGTGGTCAAGTAAACAGATTGAACTCCAGGTATGAGAAATATTGAGAGATAAGCGTGTAAGGACATCCGTGTTACTCTAAGTTCAATATTAAAAAAGCATATAACTAATTAAGTGCATTTTAAATGCTCATGTTGAATAAACACCTACATTCATAGAAGAATGAGTGTTTGTATTGCTTCTTATGATGGCCACACCCTGATAGAATATTGGGGCGATCGGCTGGATGACTGATTGGATATTAAAGCATGCACATTAATCAGAAAAATAATGTGCTATCTACCTTGTAACAGTGTGTGGTTATAGCTGTTTTTCAGCAGACTCCGTTAATTGTACACTCCCACACACTTGCAGATTGTCAGCACGCTCCACTGATGGATAGTGGATAGTGTGTGGCTAACAAAACAAGCAGAAATCTGGATGCTGCAATTTTGTTACTGTTCCTGTAAGATGGTTGCATTAACTGAACACTAAATATATTAATGATTCGTGTGTATTAAATAATATAGGTCTTGTAAAGAGATGTTATAGTTAAAGGAAATCATTTTTTTAGTGGATAAATTCTTATTATCAACACTGTTTGAATATAAGGGTTAAACTCAGGACAAGCCAAATGCCTCTCCCTTGAGTTGGCCATTACCTGAATTTCTAGACTCTCCCAAATATTCCAAGTATGAATATTGTTTCAGCTCACATATAGCTACTGCCATAAGTTTTGCTCCCAATATATGATCTGGTTTTGGTGACTATGGGCCTGATCCAGCGTAACATCGCGAGACTCCCCCTGCCCCTCTCCCTGCCCCATCGTATTTACCCTCGCTTACGCCGGCTGAAGGCTACCCTAACTTCAGCCGGTGTAAGCGAGGGTAACTACGCTGGGACGGCGGTGTAGTTAAGCAAACGCCACCCTCCCAGCCTCATTACCCTGCCTCCCCCCGCCTCCCTACACTAAATTTTGCGTAGTAACAGCGAAGGACGGCCCCTCCACCGTTACTACGCTGTAACTACGGACGCCCGATCCAGCAACATCTGCCCGGCGCATGCGCAGATCGACTTTTCAGCCGATCTTACGCATACGCCCGCTGTAGTTACTACGGGCGTAGGTCTGGATCTGGCCCTATGGGAACAAAGCATTGTTGACTGTAAAATTGCCCACAAAATTGTATTGAATTCTGAGGCCCAGATACCGACCTACGGCCGACAGGGGACTTATGCAATTCACTTGGGTAAGTTCCCTGTGGCGAAACATCTGCGTATGCACGCAGAAGGGGCTTACCCTTCTTTTACGATGGCCGTATCCCTGCTATACAGGCGGGGATAGCCATGTAAATGAGGGGTCGGGGGCGGGGAAGCTCCGTTACAACTATGTCTGCGACCTAGTTGTAAAACTTAAGGTAACAATCTGGACATGTAAGTGTCCAGATTTACTACCCACAGCACGGAGTGCAGGGGGAGTGCACTTCCTGCTATGGGTGCGTAACTACGGACTAACGATCCTGCGGGGTTCTGGATCTGTGCCAGTATGCTTATAATGTTATATTTGTATCCCATATAGCTGACCTTTTAATTACTCTACGGGCCAGATTTACTAAGCTGCAGGAGAGGAAAAGTGGAGATGTTGCCTATAGCAACCAATCAGATTCCAGCTCTCACTTTCCTAATACATACTTGAAAATGTCAGCTAGAATGTGATTGCTATGGGTGATATCTCCACTCTTCCTTTCCCACAGCTTAGTAAATCTGGCCCTAAGTCTTATAGCACAAAGCTTTAATCATTCTATCTAAGCATAAGGGAGACCCATTGAATAACCATAGAATAACCATAGAATAGAGGTCATTTCCAGGGTGCTGATTCTGCACATGATGATCAAATCTAGAAATATATTGGTATGATGTTCCATTAGCTTCTTTTATCTTTCTTGCTTCCCTCATCTATTGCCTGAGATGTTGGCTTATGTGTATTCAAGCTGCAGCGGCTTGTGTTCTGAAGGGCTTGTTAAGGGAGGGAAGGTACAAGTACAGTAAGGGCGTGCGCAAGCAAGTGCTCCTGATCCAGATTGGAACGCAGGCGTAAATAAGGACTGTACATGTCAAAACATTGGCATCTATGTAATAGGTTATGTGTAAGTCCAGGGGCCTCACCTTCTGTGACCTATTTGGGGCCCTTGCGTTAGAATTTAAAGCTGTAAATGCATTTCTATATAAAAATGCTGCTGGAGTATTATATAGTTGTTGTTGTAATTTTAATAATATACAATAATAAAAAAAACTGATTTTTTTTTTATAATTACATTTTTTTATTACAATTTTCACACATAACAGTGTAAAGAAGTGAAAATAAGGGGGATCACAAACATGTTACATGGACATCATAGACAAGTAGTTTGTATTATTTAGTGCGATCACATACCTGTTGAAGTGTGTGCACTATTCATACCCCACATAGCTGCGCTAAGCTTAGCTACTGTTTGCCCGTACGCTATGTGCTGTAATTGTTTGCAACAACGAAGCCCGTCCCACTTTTACAAACGCCATCCATGTCACATGCGCTGCGTTCACATTTGTGCTTAGATCAGCATCGGACTCGATGAGTGCGTTGTAATGTCATATACACTTTAGTCTTGTGTGACTGAACTGCAGACTCAACTACATTGCTAGCATTCTTAAAAGTGGGTGCGAGCAGAGCTCCCGGTCATAGTATTCACAATAAGGTTTGTTATTCACTGAAAATGATTTTCATTAGCTATATTATTTATAAAACATGTCTGCCATTTTTATGTGACAACTATATTTTCTGCTTGTGTGGCGCTAGACACTTCCGTACCCCTCTTAGTGCCCCCTGTAGACACTTTCACAAGCTCCCCAAAATAATGTTTCAATACTCAGCCACAGTCCTGTTGTTATTGCTATGTTTTCTTCACATTGATTTTATTTTTGACAAACCTATGGGACCTTCTTGGCTGTAAATTTCCATTTCGCTCCAATACTGAGCACCAATGTGCCACACTTGTGTTTTATAGAGGTGGACGTATCCAGTAGAGAAAGCTTTGTCCAGACCAGGAAATATATTGCTGAAATGTTTATGAAATGATCAGCACAGTTTATGAGATTAAGGAGATGTCTGAAACTGTCTAATAGCAGCTGTTATTTGTATGTTTTTCACACCAGGAAAATTAGGAATAATTTCCTGTATACAGGGAACACTGGTCCAACTGGCTAATGTGACGTTTATTTAACCTTTCAATTTACACAGGACTCTTGGTAGAATTCCATTCTTTTCTTCTTCTTTCCACCCCCTAATGCTACATATTATATATAGATCTAATACCCATGACTATACCAAGACCAGGGGCCAAACTAAACAATACTGGGCCCCACAGCAACATACAAACCACTCACTGGTCTTTATAAACCAGTGCTTGTTCAAGCAGCACCCAAAAGAACTTAGAAAACTAGGGAGGATAAAGAGAAACAGATGGAGACGGGTTTGGAGATGTTAAGTATCTGCTAAACAGTTTTTTCATGTTTACATACAAAACATTTCAAAATAGATGTTATTAGCTTTATATTTGATGAGGTCTTGGATTTCAGTCTGTTTTTCACCCATGATGGAGATATATATATTATATATATATATATATTTATATATATATATATATCCATAGTATAACTGTTGGCTTGTGTGCTGTGTATGTATAAACGTAAGCATAAATATATGTGTATATTAAACGAATGCATATATGTGCTAACATCCAGTGTGCTTGGATTCATAATGAATTTTAAAAACCCTTCACGGAACCTGTTAGTAACACTGAATGAGCCGTGTAATTTACCATATAGGCAGGACCAGTTATACAGTTGAGCAATCATGAAAGATATTTATTGCAATTATACTTTAATATATTCTGATGCTATGAAAAGAGAAGGGTGGACGAATAATAGAGTACTGAAAAACCCTTTTTATATCAAATATTTGCTGTTTAATACATGCCTGTTGCACAATGACATGTTTAGTATAATAAAGGAATTCCCACTCCAGCCAGGAGACTGAGCCTGGTGTAGAAGGCTTTCTGTCTTTTGAAGTGCAGAATAAAAGATTGGGGTGGTGCTGTCATATCATTTGAAATTTGTCTCAAGTGGTAGATAGATACAGCTAAATGGGAATGCTTCTGAAATGGCTGTTCAGATCTCCTCTAGTCATAGACAGTTCTGACATGGCAGATAGAGGCTGGATGTAGCTTTGAATAAAAATGTTCAGGATTGAGCTCTGTGATTTCCATTATCCGTCAGGTATTGTGCAAAGGATTAACCACTCTGCCACAACACCATTACTTTACATAAACCACGATTCAGTTCCAGTACATTGCATTTACCTTATGCTATTTGTATTCAGATTTGCAGCTTCTCTCTGTGCTTCTCTTCTGGTTTTTCTGGCTAATTATATGTATGTCACTGCTAATCAGACGCATAACTAGTTGGCGGGTAATGTTAGGAGGCACTCGTGTCTTTCTCAACTTTGCCAGAAAAAGACATAGGGCTGCATTTTGCTCTTAAGCTGGATTCTGCTCTTCATCTGGGAAATAGTTTCAGGCTTGAGACATGTTAACACTGGGATTCTTAAACAAACTGATTTATTTGGGTTGTAGGAGTTTGGCACAGTTTTAAAATCTTGCAAATGCAATGGTAATGAATTATTCTCCTGAGCACACTAATAACAAACATGCAGTGTGCAGAGGCAAAAGATAAAGCAGAGGGAAAGAAATGGAGGCGGTAACTGCCTGTCCTAATCTCATCGCAGGCACACTCTCACTTCTTTGTATGTAGGTAAACCAGCATCCATTCTATTGTGTTTCTTTCCATCTGTGTAGGGCTATGGAATATGTTAGTGCTATTTAAATTATAATAATTCTGCAATGACATTATAATAATAATAAGAAGAATTAGAATAATAATGTTTTTTTACAATTTGACATGCTGTGCTAATGGTAGAAATAGCAGGGCTATGAAAGGGCAAATATTTACTTAGGGTACACAATGTTTACATGTAATTTTTAAATATCTTTATATGGTCTAGGACAAAGGTTCTCATCCAGTGGTACGTGAACCAATGTTTGGTGGTACACTTTGCAGCTGGGCAGGGATATAAGGAGTTACAGCATCCAGAAACATTGGTATTTTAGCCATTCATTGTACCAGATGGCAGAGGGTACATTTGATTTAAAATTCATTCATTCAAATGTGTAACAAATATATGTGTGAAATGGTTATGTGTCACAAATATGTAAATATACAAGAGGAAGAGAGAGAACATGGGTCTGAAAAACATGCAAAAAGGACTAATAACAGGACAATAATGAGGGTTGAAAGTAGGATATGAGTGAAAAAACAATGAATAAAGAGTAATGAAGATGGGAAAATGGGATTGGTCAGTGGTTATATGACCTGATTCTATAGTGGATAATTGGTACACACTGAAAGGTTGAGAACCTCTGGTCTAGGAAATGCAATATGGGTTGTAACAAATTCAGTTTTCATCTCTGTTTTAACATTTAATGCCGCGTTACTCTCCTGGGCTAAAACTAAAGATTGACAAATGTATTTTTACTATAGAGGACTATGTGGCATTGGTAGGCACCCGTAGTAAAGAGAAAGTAGAAATAGCTTTATGACACTTGTATTTTGTGTTTGTATAACTTAGATATCTCATATATATATATATATATGTATATATATATATATATATATATACTTATCCTAATAAAAAGCATGTATGAAAGTCTTAGCAAGTCACTAATAGTAGGTATATTTCTCCCTCATGGAAAGCACATCACGCATATATATGACCCAAGAGTGTTAAATCATTCCATTGCCATATAAAAAGGACAAATACATTTATTTAAATCTCCTAGAGAGCAGTTATATTACATAAAATGATTTTTACTTAAAATATAGAACTTGAAGCCTAAGCATGAAAAAAAATATATTACATTGAAATGGTAGCAACAATTGAAACATATGTGCTAAAACATGATTATAAATAGTATACATTACACTAGTGATTTAAGCTAGGATTAATCTTGAAATTAATTGCATCAACTGCATTCTACACCCTGCAGAATCAGATGTAGCTGGTCCTCTCTCCCAGAGACATGTTTCATTCTCACTACTGAGTGAGAGTCTTCAAGGTCACACTGACATCCAACAATCTGATGTCTTATCGGTCTATATTTGGTATTTAATCTTTGTTTAGTGATCTGGTTCTTCCTGTAGTTATGAACCACATTCCAGAGTAAAAAACAACTGTAAATGTTATTGTTAATATCTATTATTTTCTACAAATCTGAAACAGTCATAATTATTAATGAATTTAAACCTTTACATGTCAAAACAAGGCATTGTTTGGTGATAAAAAAGTTAATTGTAATATCTTTTATACATGTAATATACAGCTATAGAGCATGCCATACACATATTGCAGTACAGGCATAAAATACATATATGAATAAATAGAACTCATAGTGAGCTCACAGTGCTCTCTTATGTCCCTTTCACATCAAAATTTCTGTGCATGTTCATGTCCATTCACACCGCACCTTGTCCCAAGTAAATCCCTGGTCGCTGTCTCTCCCAATGGACCTGTGTCTGCAGAGGCAGAGAGCAATTTCTATCCCCCAATTTAAGTACTTTTGTCTAACCAAGGAACACCTATCACGCTGCAGCGTAACTTGGTTCAACCCAGGTATAACACTGGTAGCATCCAGGGTTGTGGACCTGGGGTGCACATCCTGGGTTGACCCATTCCCACTGACACATGACTAGGGTTATTCCTGGGTCCTCTGTGTGATAGGGGTATAAATAAGCACTCAGTTAATAGTTTGCCACACATTTTCATTATTTATGTTAATGATCAGGCAATGCCTACAGTCCTATAATCTACAGTCATGATGTGAAACGTTACTTGGATTGGAAAAATATTTTGCAGTGTGAAACTATGATTTTAACACAGTGATTGAAATTCCACTGATTTCAATTCACCTAAAAAATAACTTTCAAACATTTGTTATAAATAATAATATGTAAAGAAGGGTGTGGGTCTCCGCTTAGAAAGGCCTTTTTTTTTCGAAAGGGCTGTTTTATTCGAGTGAGTTGCAAACTGGCTGTGAAATCAATTGCTTTTGCCTCATCGAGGAGAAGCAATCAATCCTCCCAAGAAGGAAGATGCATCGGCAAATGGTGAGTATTATTGTAACCCCCAACCCTTATCCTAATTTTTACCCTAATCATCCCTTTCCGTTACCCTAACCCTAACCCTCTCCTCCCCGCAGCCTGACCCTAAGACTCTCTTCCCCGAAGCCTGACCCTAAGACTCCCCTCCCTGCAGTCTAACCCTAAGACTCCCCTCCCCGCAGTCTGACCCTAAGATTCACTTCCGTGGAGCCTAAGCCTAAGACTCCCCTTCTCGCAGCCAAACTCTTAAGACTCCCCTCCCTGCAGCCTGACCCTAAGATTCACTTCCGTGGAGCCTAAGCCTAAGACTCCCCTCATCGCAGCCAAACTCTTAAGACTCCCCTCCCTGCAGCCTAACCCTAAGACTCCCCTCCCCGCAACCTGACCCTAAGATTCACTTCCGTGGAGCCTAAGCCTAAGACTCCCCTACCCTACCCGCATCCTAACCCTAGGACTCCCCTACCCTTAGGCTAACTCTAATACTCCCCATAGACGTCCCAGTAATACTCACCTCAGTGTGACTGAACTGCAGCAGCAATTTCCAAATGAATGAATGGGTAAGTATGCTGAAAAATAAATTTGCATGCTTACCCATTCATTAGTAAAAGTTTCTAAACAGTACCATTTCCGAAATAGAGAAAGCTGAAAATAAGTTTTTGGCTAACTGTATTTCGAAAATGGAACTTTCGTTTTGAAGACTTCATCCCGTACAGAATACATCTGAAACTAGTGTATATAGATGTTAATAACAATCTTTTTGGTATCTTTTGGAACACTGCATATTCTGTGCTGCATTTTCATGTGTCATATGAAAATGTGACATATGTTCTTAGATTAAAGTATATATATATATATATATATATATATATATATATACCTACGGTAGCTATAATTTGACGATCAACATTTTAAGGTTATGAACAGGAATGTGCTCCTACAGTGAATATAGCTGGATGGACATCCATTCAGTCTAGCATTTGCTTTAGTTTAATTTCAACATTACCTGTAGTGTTTGCAATCATTAACGCTCAAGAACTATAAATGTGTTAAATATGAGTCATGTTACTGATCTGATCTGGTCTGCAACATTCCCTGAAGCAAGGTCAAGTAAGTAGCATAATAGACAAAAACCAGTCTATGTACTGAGAAACTTGTAGGGCTAGTTTTACTAAATTGGGGAAAAGGAAAAAATTATGATATAGCAAGTAGCAACCAATCAGATTCTAGATCTCACTTTCCTATTACATACTAGAGAATGTCAGCTAGAATCTGATTGGTAAATCTAGCCCTTAGAGTTTAACTTTTTTTTGGGATGAAGTCCTCATTGGCTATATATCTTTTGTACCTCTTTAGTTTGAGATTTGATTGACTGGCTGCTGAATTGTACATTAATTTTTATACTTAAGTGCATTACATTGCCAATCTTCTGTAATTTTCCAATTATTGTAATTATATTATATATCAATGTACTTCTCACAAAAGATGTTAAAACAGCTGCTAGAATTAAATTACTACATGTACACACTGGAATTCAATGCAAATATGATTCCTGGTCTTACTCTGCAATCCAGTTATTAGCAGTAGGGCAGAAACACTCTTTTATAGCAATAGTTAACCTGTAATATTTTTTAATTGAACTAATTCTTTGTTCTGTCACATTTTTTTCATGCCTTTATGTCTGTTGCCAAACAGTGGTCTATTTATCAGTATTATTTTTTTCCGGTATATTTTTATGTGAATGTACAATAAAGTTTGTGGACAAAGATATTCAACATAAGTATGAAACCCTTCCCCAGGGTTTCATTAGGATGTAAATGTTTTTTGGGAAAATACAGGCTGAGTAGCCAACAGATAGGGTTACCCAATCAGCAGGCAGGTAGTGGGCATGGAAGCATGAGTGTGATAGGTTGGTTACAAGGGGCTTGGCTTGCCCTATGCAATGCTTAGCATCTTCCCACTGAGCCCATTTTTTTGGGTGGCGGGGTTGTCTTTTTTTTTTCTCCTTCCAAACTAGACCCCTATGGCCAACATTTCGATATTAGTACTGGGGCAGTTAAACAAGTAATTTTTAATTGATATCATATAGTGCTGATGTCTTGGAAGTCATATTTATCCTGGGTTAAGGTACAGTATACCCTGTAGCGGGTGAGGGTCCCCGCAAAGAACAGCCCTATTAGGGCCGTTCTTTCCCAGCCAGTTTAGAACTGGCTGGGATATCGATTGCTTATTGCTCCGAAAGGTGAGTGGCTAAACTAAACTAACCCCAACCCTTCCCCTAATTTTAACCCTCACCCTCCCCTTCCATTACCCTAACCCTCCCTTCCCCGCAGCCTGACCCTAACCCTCCCTTCTCTGCAGCCCTTCTCCCTAGCCTGACCCTAATACTCCCTTCTCTATAGCCTAAACCTAAGACCCCCTCCCATGGTCCTAACCCTAACCCTCCCTTCCTAAGCGCCTAATACGAATATCAAAATGCCCCGGAGAGGTTACTCACCTCTCCATAGCTGTCATCCGGCGGATCTGCGAAAATGAATAGCCGATTGGCACACTCACCCATTTATAAAAAAATATTCTAAAATGGCCTGTCTAAAATGGCTGTCTCTATTTCGCAAAGTGGGCCATCGGACCGGAGACTGCAACCGTCCTATAGCTGGTGAAAAACATACAACTAGTATGTGTACATTCCAGTCTGCAATGAATTAATTTGCAAGAACATATCTTTACTGTATATTGCCTAAATGAGTCCAATCATCCAGCAACACAAATAAAAAGCATATAATCCTAAGATTACTTAAGATTATTAAGATTGTTTGCATTCCATATGACCCTAATTTTTTCTAATTGTGCCCTTGCACCTACTGATCTGTCAGTAAAGTCAATAGCCCACAACTGGGTTGTACTTGTTACCCTATGTCTAACATTTATTTATTTCTATTCTATCACACTTTCCCATTTGTCAGTACTTTGTTATACACTATCATTAAACATTCTGGTACTGACTCATTCTGTGCCCCCTATAATGTTTTATAAAATCATACAAAGATTTGAGTAGCCTCCTCCCTGTAAACCCCCTGAAAAGGGTTTTTCTGTGTTGATCAAATAAAGAGTTTGATGCTGTATTGGTGTATCAATTCCATATTTCAGCTTGAGCTCTGCAAAATCCTGGGGATTCGGACACATGGATAAATCCTGCTTTCCCTGTAGCCACTTGTACACAATGGACTGCATCCTGACTTATGATAATGCACATTTTGCCAATGTTCACGAGCAAGCAACACATTCCCAGGATCGATCTGCATGCAGAGTTCCATCCTTGGATTATTTCCGATGGCGGGGCTAGACGAAACGGGAAGAGATTTCGCTATGTGAGGGGGGGAATTATGGTAATAGTGCAGTGTTATTGTGCTGTGTTCTCTCAGTACCACTAAGCTCTGAGAATAACAACATCAAATGTCTGAATCCAGTCCAATATCTGCAAGTGACACAGCATTTTCACTGCTAAAGAGAGGTTCTGTTTTATTTCTGTCTATGTTTTCAATCACTGAACAAGTGACTTTTGTAACTAGCATGTCACACATCTCAAGCATTTTCAGTGTTGATCTTTTCCCTTTCGTTTCATTCAAGTATGAAGATTAGGTCTCAGTTTGAGTTTAGGATGGGGCAGAGTGCTTGTAACACTGTTTGGCCTAATGATAAACGATGGCGCTTGTGCATCCAAACACTGAAGGCTATTACTCAGCACCTCTCTCAGGGATGACAAATGTTCTCCCGACAAACGTTATTTCTCTTCTGCTTTTAAAAAGAGATTCAACATTTTATAATCACTAAAGTTCTACTCTTCACATTATAGCCTTGGGCAAAGTAGTGTGTTTTAGTTTCTACCTTTATGATTCCAGTCTATTAAATAAAGGTATTTGGATGTAATTGTTTTGTACATAGTGTGTTGTCTGATCACATAAGTACTTAGCACATAGACCACTAACATGGATACACTCACATATGTCAAGCAATTCATATTCAAAATAATAAAGTGTTAACGGGAGGAGATTATGATTAATAATCATCAGGCACTTATATTATTGCGTAAGATATATACCTTATATCATTTTACACAAAATGATTGGCTTTGAGTCTCAATTGAAGTGAAGATGCAGTTGCTGATTTGGAATTTATATTGGGAACATTTGCTGATGATATCACCCAAATCAAGATCTACAAGGCTCTTATTAACATCACCGACAGGTCATTAAACCACCATACGGTTTCTGTATAAGAACATTTAATTTGTCTGGATATGGAAAAGCAAATATTAGCTTTTTTTGCAGTGAGAAGCAGTAGTTTAAAGTACTAATGATGAGAGATAAAGAAATGACAGAAAATAGGACTAGAAATACAGGAAAATGAAAAGCAAGAGGTATAACAGCTGAGATGCTGATTCTCTGTAACTTGATGTAATGATGTAATGATAGGCACAGTTTAAAGTGTAATTTACTTTGCCAACTCAGCAAAAGCTGAAAAAATAAACATTTTCAAATGTTCAAATTCAGTCAAATTCAAAAGCAAAGCAACATTAGACTGTCTTGTGTATATATTTGTCGTAGAATCAGGATTAACAATGCAGTTGATTCTCTGGCTGGTCTGGATAAGGGTTAACGCCCCCCCCCCCCCCACCCACACACCTA
>WWET01000025.1:832977-847545 GCA_011038615.1 Limnodynastes dumerilii
GATCCAGACTTAAGTAAGTGCTTGAAATGAGTTACTCCTGGTCTAAACCATGGTGATTTCAGGGGGAGTCAAGGTAATTGTATTCTTTGTATGCAGGGATCTATCTTTGAATTGCTTACTGCACACAGATACTGACCAGCTTTACTATTACACTGTTATTTATCACTTGTCATCTCTAATACTATTATATTATTACACAGATACTGACCAGCGTTACTATCACACTGTTATTTAGACTTGGGATAGGAAACATCACCTCTCTACTCTAAAACTGTTTGCAGCAGATGAAATATGACTGCCCTGAAATCAACATGGTTTAGCCCAGGTGTAACTAAGTTCATGCACTTAACAAGGTCTGGATCCAGCCCATTATCATCTCTTGTTGGGTGTGCTTATCAGAGTTTCTCTTTCAGGTTCCTCCTCCTCTGGTCTCACAGCTATCCTCTCCAGATCTCTCCTCAGAATAGAGGAAAAAATGGACAAGATCCTTGTGCAACACACTCACAATGGGTAGGTATGACACCATATATAAGTGCCTACTCACACTTTATGTGCCTTTAATTCGGACATATAATATAATCTTTTTCCTTCTTAGAGTCGTCTCATCACAGACACAGAAAAAGCTCCGAACTCCTCTCCTACTTTATGCGTCCTGCGTCCAGGCATATAATATGACCTCATTTCTCTAATATCATCTCACTAGGGGCGAGAAAAAATCCTGGATCCTTCTTGTATGATCTCCAAGGCAGAAAGAGAAAGGGAGATCATTACCACAACAGGTAAGTATCTCACTCTACCAATTATCTACTCACACTTTTTGTTCTCAAATTGGTGCATGTAATATAGTGTTCTTATCTCCCCATTTCTCTAGTATGCCAACATATATATGGAACGTCGTGGAATCCTTTCTTCATGCAACTGTCATCATATTCACACCGTGATAAAAAAGTGATTACTCCTCTTACCACTATGTACCACTACGAGGCTTTCCCCCCGCTGTTCCCATCTGGTTGACACGCACTCTTCCTTCCCTCCCTGGTCGGCTCATAGGGCCCTTTGAACTAGTACTGGTATAGTGAGGTGCTTTTTCATCTTAGAGGACAGTGAGTTTTGTCGGGGATTGGGAAGCAGGGAGATTTGATTGAAAATAATATCATTTTTTATTTGTTTTTACTATGGAAGACTGTTAAAATAAATGAAAAAGTTTTTATTGTGGCCTGGAGAAGCTTCTCTTTATTTGCATATAGGGGATTTTTTGTACTTTTGAATACATTCACAGATGTAGTAAGAGGAAAAAGTGTCAAGAAACATATCCTTCCTGGAAAAAAAGAAGGGACATAGAGTAATCACTTTTTTATCACGTTGTGAATATGATGATAGTTGCATGAAAGGATTCCACGACGTTCCTTATATATGTTGGCATACTAGAGAAATGGGGAGATAAGAAGAACAAAAAGCGTGAGTAGATAATTGGTAAGGTCATATTATATGCCTGGACGCAGGACGCATAAAGTAGGAGAGGAGTTCTGAGCTTTTTCTGTGTCTGTGATGAGACGACTCTAGGAAGGAAAAAGATTATATTATATGTCCGAATTAAAGGCACATAAAGTGTGAGTAGGCATTTACATATAGTGTCATACCTACCCATTGTGACTGTGTTGCACAAGGATCTTGTCCATTTTTTCCTCTATTCTGAGGAGAGATCTGGAAAGGATAGCTGTGAGGTCAGAGGAGGAGGAACCTGAAAGAGAAACTCTGATAAGCACACCCAACAAGAGATGATACTGTGAGTAGCAAATTGGGAATTGATCTGTACCCCAATATAAGACAGTATTGCACTAGGATTTTTTTTTTGGGGTACAAATGAAAAATTTGGAGAGGAAAGGAGAAGGAAAACACTGGTAAAAGCAAAGAAAAAGGTGACCCAGGGGGACTATAAATATATATTGGAAACATCATACAGAGAGACTGAACTATTTACTGAAGTCAAGAGAAGATATTGGAAAGGAAGTTACTTTAAATCATAGTTCCCAGCGCGGACACTATCACCACACATTCTAATTTTCTACAATTCAAAGATATACCCCTGCATGCAAAGAATACAATTACCTGGACTCCTCCTGCAATCAACATGGTTTACCCAGGAGTAACTTTCCTCTCTTATTTTAAGCACCTTCTTAAGTCTGAATCATGCCCTATATCACAAATTCCATGGTAAAAATCCAGTAATAATCGAAGGGTAAAATGTGCTCAGATATAGTTACACAAGTGTTCTTCACTGTTTATGGGTCACATACACAGATTTTTATGACACATTAACATTCTCTTTTCTAGAGCTCTTTATTTTGTGATAGAAGCTCAGACTCCTCTCTTCTATATTCCATCCAAAATTGCCCTACTGTAATAAAACGGTTGACAGACATGCTCCAGTTTATTACTTGCCGCACCCTTTCTATGCCTGACTGCTGGTAATCTGGGTTGCTATAAAGGTGGTGGTACTGAGTACCCTGCAAAAAAGCCATATATAAACGTATATGTAATATTTACAATATTAAAGGTGCGCTACTGAGTTCAGTCTTAAAACAGCACCAGGTAAGTATATGAAAAAGCATCCAATAATGACAAAACAATAAGAGATCCTCCATGCTCTGTCAAATATGCAGCATATCCAAAGCTCAGGACCATTGTTCCCCTTAACTGAATCCTTCACTGTTTGGATTGTACACATATTTGAACATATGAAAAGAGCCAAGAGGGTGCTCCATGGGGTAGTACCAAACATTTATTAATAATATATTTATATTTATAATGCACTATAGTAGAGAAATTACAGTAGTTAATATATTATTATTATTATTATTATTATTATTTTTAATATGTTAATGTATAAATGTGGAAATATTTTTTATTTATTTATATAAAAATGTATATTTTCCCTCATTTATTTATACAACCCGTGTTACATTTTATGAACATCATGGGCCAGATGTACTAAGCTGTGGGTTTGGAAAATCGAAGATGTTGCTCATAGCAACCAATCAGATTCTAGATGACATTCTCTAGTATGTAATAGGAAGGTGAGAGCTAGAATCTGATTAGTTGCTATAGGCAACATCTCCACTTTTCCAATCCTGCAGCTTAGTAAAGCTGGCCCCATGTGTGCAGAAAGCGCTCTTAATTCTGGATACGGTCCCTTGTCCCCTGTTAGGTAGTATGGGAAGTTGACAAAAATATGTAGAGTTCCTTATCTGAATTGGTGTAAATGTTGTGTTTTGCATAGTCTATAGATCCACCCATGTCAGCGGGGAAGACTCTATCAGAGCACTGGACAGAGAAGGTGAAAGTAATAAACAATGATTAATAGACAAAGCTTTTTCTGACAACAAAATAACACAATGCCTGTAACAAACAGTTTTTTACAGTGTGCAATTATCACTTTGTTGTGGTAGCTGCAGTAAGTAATGATGATTGTGCTGTGGTTGTCTCGGTAAGTGAGCCCCTGGGTGATGCAAGCATAAAACATGTTTCTCGGAATAAAATGAAATCTCACACTCTATCGCTTTGATCAGTCCTAAAATGAATTAATTTCCTTGTTTGCCATGTTATCTCTGCAGTGGTACAGAACAAGGAAGCGACAACGTGTTATAACATCATGATGGATTCAGCACTAGATTGTTCCCACAAAGAACAAAAGCATCCATCTTTCACCAGGCGCAGGAAGAAAGTGAATCCTCTGTCTTCAGCCAGCGATGAGTAACGTGTGCTGGGTTTAATGGGGTTGAGGAATCCTTGATGGAGGAGATAATGAAAAATCAAATGCAGAGATGGTGGCTTGTAATTTTTACTTCAAGGATATTAAAGCAGAAAAAGCATCATGTATTGTTGTCACATTCATGGGAGAAAGCAAAATACATGTTTACTCTTTTGTAAGTCGTTATGAATCGTTTACATTACTTAAAAAAATCCCCATCAAACAACCATAACATTAACCATTCATCATGAGGTAAAAGAAACATAGCAAGTGACGGCAGATAAGAGCCATATGACCCATTCAGTCTGCCCAGTTGTTTATTTAAAACTATACTGACCCTAGACCCTATTTACACTCAATTTAGTTTGAGATTTAGGATATCCTTATATTTATCCCCAGCATGTTTAAACTGTTCTACTGTGTTAGCCTCAACCACCTCAGATGGGAGGCTATTCCAGTTATCTATCACAATTTCAGTGAAGTAATTTTTCCGCACATTTCCTCTGAATCTACCACCCTCCAGTTTCTATCCATGCACCCGTGTTGTATTACACCTCTTCCTTTGAAAAATGTCACCCTCCTCTAGCCGGTCACAACCCTTGAAAGTTTCTATCATATCCTCTCCCTTCTCTGCTCCAAGCTATACATGTTTAGTCCCTCTAGCCTTTCTTGGTATGATTTGTTACACAGGCCATGGACCAGCAGATCGCTTTTTGCTAGGAGTACCGTGCGTATTTTTAGTATCGGAGTAACTGCGCATG
Organism: Limnodynastes dumerilii; assembly: GCA_011038615.1. Taxonomy (NCBI): domain Eukaryota; kingdom Metazoa; phylum Chordata; class Amphibia; order Anura; family Limnodynastidae; genus Limnodynastes; species Limnodynastes dumerilii. Next base: position 837,490 of record WWET01000025.1, read on the forward strand.
CGTAGTCATTTTATTTACACTGTTTACGTTGAATTTACGCATGGAAGTCCATTAGGCACGTACTTGGGAATCGCACTTGGGGACATACGTGTGGAGGGGCATGGTTGAAATCTGTACGGACAAAGTTACGTGAAAGTGGATGGGGGAGGCATTTAAATGACCATTTGAGGGCGCGGTTAGTTAAATACGCACAAACGTAAGTATTATAGGCACGGAAAAGCACACGTACAGTTAGGATTGCCCTATGGAGGCGGAAGTCACCGACAACATGACCGTGTGTCATGTGTGACTGTGTGTGTCACTGTGACAACAGTGTCATGGGTGTTGCCTTGCTACGTCCGTATAATTGCGTACTTTTACATAATGGATCTGTGAATACGGCCCTATGTGTTTTTTTAACTGTTAAATTTTTTTTAGCTAATTACTTTTTATTTTTACAGCTTCGATGACCTGCTCCTTACGCTTACAGCTCCCGTTGTGAGCATGCACAGTGCTTATTTTTATTGCGCTTCCGTCAGAAAAAAAGACAGAACCGCAGCTCTGAATCTGGGCCAATATGTTTTCTATCAGGTTTTCATTAAAATATTCAGCAGAGATCTGGGTCCTCATACGGGAAGTGACTTGGAGAAGTGATGAATGTGTAATTCTGTCATTAGTTTATTTGATCAGTTCCGGATAGCTTTGGCCTCACAGACAGAGGCATCCTTGGCAATTTGGGGGAAATCACCATACTAGATAATCATTCTGGGGCTGCTACGAAGAACGAAGCAGAGAAAGTAATATATTTACACTGCAATTATGGCATGTTGCATTGCAGTGGGTGAAAATATTATTATTATTATGTTTTGCATATAGTATACAGATGTTTTACAGTGTTATATTTATGCAGCAATTTAAAATTAATATGGGACACAATACCTCTTAACTCAACTATGTTTATACATTATTAATGTGACCCCTGCAGGGCAACATGTCAAGGAGAAAATCAGCTACTTTGTTGCCTTGCTTCCTAATCTGTATTAGGCTATGTTACTGAATTCCATTCTTAAGAGGTTTGACATTGTGTTGTATATTTTGGTTAATGTTAACAATGAAAATATAAGAGTAGATTCTTCTATAAAATATTTTACCCAGCATATAATATGTATGTTTTTACCAGTGCTTACAAAGTAAAAGGCATTCCATTTAATTTGTTCTTTATACTTATTTAGGCATGTGTGCTACATCATGTAAAATGGTGTTGGGTCCTTAGTGGACAGTGCTGTAAAGGTTGTGGAGATGCATAAAAGAAAGTGGGAGCGTCCAGTAAATAAATGGGAGGAGTCAACACTGTGCACTAACCCCATTCCCCCCTTCCCTAAAATAAACCTCTGGATCCGCCACTGGTTGGGGCACCTGCAGGTGTCTTTAGCTAGCATTTTGGAGGAGCTGGTTTGAGATCACTGCTGTTATTGACCTACTAGGAAGCAGTATTGACATTATCACTGTATTTTCATCTGCTTGAGCCCTGTGCGTTGGTCAGATAAAGCCATACATGTACTGGGGAGGAGGATAAGCACAGGCTACCTACCCTGGCACTGGGGAATGGGCTCTTTATCTGCACGGTGCAGGTGTACCGCTGCTGCCTCCTCCCCCGGTGGATGTGGCTTATGTGCTGGATGAGATTGCTTCAAGCACCGCCCCTCCTCCCCGGCTGATGGATCAGGCTGCAGGAGCCCCTGGATCTGCATTCCTAGCCTGCTCCCTCCCCTCTTCCAGTGACAGAAGATGCTCTCAGAGGTGGCTGTATTATAGTATGGGCTGATCAGCGACGACCCATCTCCTCTCTGCGTCCAAGACTTACTGCAAAGTGCAAGACACACAGGTGGTCTCCACAGCAACCGCATCCTTCAAAGGGAGAGCACACGACTCTCATTGCAGAGGTCAGGATTGTGCCAGGCGGAATGGTGGAGCCGGGCAGGACACTAGGAGATCGGTCCATGCATGAGACAGACAGGGGCTTGCAGAACGTGCCCCTTGCTAGCCTTCTCTTTAGGCAGTATCATGTAACCGGCAGGAAAGGAGCTCTGCAAATCACAGCACAGACCAGCCTCTTCTGATGGATTAGCAGTCATTGCAGGATTCATCTGTGGCAGACACAGATACAAGAGTAGGTAAGGATAAGGGGACGATCATGACAAGTAGCCAGCTCCCTTCTGCTTCTGTAATGATTGTGTACGGCTGCTAGAGCCTGCTTGTCATTTAGATGTTAGAGCCAGGCTTTGCCCCCACCCCCTCTCAGTCTCTCTGTAACCTGTTTCGTGTGCTCTTTGGCTGGCAGGTTGCAGTAAATGGCTAGATCTTACATACAGGTGTGAACAGGAGCAGAGCCAGCATTGTGTGCTGAGAGCACCTACCTGAGAGCTCTATATACAGGCTCAGTGCCAAATAAGTGCCTCAGGCTTTAATCTCTCCTATCTGCATAAATGGAGAGAAGCCCGATGTCCGCATTACTGCATCAATCACTAACCCGATACAATATCCAGCAATACACTGCTTTCCACTCCGCTTTCTTTGGGTAGGGATTTATTATTATTATTATTATTATTATTATTATTACTACTACTTTTATTATCCTGCCCAATGCTCATGTTAAATAATTTATACTATCAAGATGTAAACGTCATGTCTCAATACAGTGAGAAGGGGAAAGGGGTGGTGTGTAAAGAGTTAAAAGCTATGATAGTAAATCTCCCTGTATTGTGACTGACATGTTTAAGTGTATATTCTCCAATATACACTGCCATCTGTGTACATGCTCTGTATTGCCACAGAATGTTTCCCACCTTTACCATAACTGACTGAATATCATCAGAGTGCTCTTGTCTAGACCATTGTACATCTGCCTGCCTACCATCTTCAGTGTCTGCTGTGAAATTAATAACATATTATATATTTATTGTTTTTATTTATGTATTTATACAAGATTATTTAAATATTCTTTTCTCTTTCTTTTTCTAACATTCTGAAGCAAATTCAGCAATATAACAAATATGTATAAAAATGCCCCATTGCCTCCATATAAATATGTTTAATTTGTCCTTACCTCTGAAACTGTACTTCTGAACAGCAGCTTTAAATCCATGGTAAATGACATCATTTCATAAACTAGTGTGTATATCGGACCATTGTTTAGTTTTTAAAGAAGCCTCTATATCTTCATTCTTGAATGGGTGTAATTCTGTGTTCACTAATTGTAACGTTATTGGTTTTTGCTGCAGTTTTTTTTTATTTATAAATGATAGGGTTTTATTTGGTAGCAAATTCATTAATTCATTAATATTATTAGGGGGAAAATGGGTATTAGAACAATATTTTTCCACAATTTTACTAATTGTAATCTAAACACAAATGGCACAGAGCAATATATTTTTGTGATTATGAGATCGATAAATACATACATATTCTTTGCAAGGGTAGGAATAATTAAATTATTCTTTTTTTTCTAGTGGAAAAAACCTAGCACAAAATACAAGCATCCCCAGGGAATACATGAATTCATTGATAAAGTAATCTACTAAACAAAATATGATCTGTTTTTTACTGTTAGACTTTGTAAATTAGCCAAACCCACTTTTTTTAGAAGGTCAATGACAAAAATGGAGAAGGGGCACTTGTTAATAAAAGTTAGTTTCTGTAAATACACTAGGATTCGGATTCTTCATGACAATGCTCATGGCCAGTAGATACTATTTGATTCTTGGTCACTTGGTCTAATGCTGTTAGAGAGTGCTTAAAAGGCCAATGCAATTTAGAGGAGATTCTTGTTGATGTCTGTATATATAGGGTAGCAGTGATTCCATTCTATATAATTAAGTGGATAGTTATGAATTGGTTTACAGTGTATTTTAATCATATACAGCTAGTGCAAGGAATTATACATATTACATGATACATATGTCAATAAAACAAAAGGTTGAAGTGCCCTTATTCAGTTACATGTTGATTGACCTAATGGCACTTATTAACAACTATGCTACAAACACATTCTCCATTGTTTATTAATTAATAGGTTTTTATAAGTTTATATATCACTTTCCAAAGAATATTTCACATTAGTCCCTTTGCCATTGGAGCTGCATACTAATTTCCCTAACACATAAACACAGTATGATTAATTTATTCACCAGCTAATTAACCTTCCAACATGTTTTTGGAGCATGGGAGGAAACCAGAGCATAGACACAGGGAGAACATACAAACTCCACAGATAAGGCCTTATCTGGGAATCAAACTCATGACCTCAGCACTGTGAGATACAAGCGCTACTCAGGGAGCCACCTGTATTTTATTAGCAGATAGAATATAATCAGAGGTGTGCCTAGCTCTTAAACAGCTTATGATCTATGAAGAGCCCTTTATGGACAAGGTTTATATGTTAGAAACATAGAAACATAGAAAGTGACGGCAGATAAGAGCCACATGGCCCATCTAGTCTGCCCATTTGTTTATTGAAAACTATACTGACCCTAGACCCTATTTACCCTCAATTTGGTTTACAATTTAGGATACCCTTATATTTATCCCAAGCATGTTAAAATTGTTCTACTTTATTGGCCTCAACCACCTCAGATGGGAGAATATTCCATTTATCTATCACCCTTTCAGTGAAGTAATTTTTCCACACATTTCCTTTGAATCTACCACCCTCCAGTTTATATCCATGCCCTCGTGTTCTATTACACCTTTTCTTTTGAAAAATGGTACCCTCCTCTGTTCATTTTATTTTGTTTTTGACTCCCACTGCTAAGCATTAGAGCATGTCTTCTGCTAGCGCTCCTCCCTCTGTGAAACATGCTTCCCTACTGAATTACTGAAATCCCTTATTGTATTCCGCTCTCCTGCATGTCTTCCAAGCTGGGCTTTATGACGCACTCATCACTGTGCCAACTAAGGCTTGTGTCACTGTGTGCAATTATGTGCCACTCTACTCAGGTTTCTGATACACAGACACTCTATACACACAAGTGACTGACTTTCAGGTTTTTCCAGTCTTTAACAGTTCTCCTTCCTTATTACTGGCTTCAGAACTGATAAATGCGAGTGTGAGTTTTTTTCATGCGTTAAAGACAATTGCAACATAGAAGTAAAATAATATAGTGGGAAGTGCTGGCGAGCTGACAAGCATTTGACAAAGTAGAGGTGACGGCTGGACACAGGAGTCTGAGAAACTGTAGCGTGTCCTCCAGCTGAGAGAAGGAGGTGGAGGCTGGGTATGAGAAGCTATTGACATGGCCCACAGTCTGATGATAATTTGCTAGCAATTACACTACTGAATAAGACTAGAGCTATCTTTTTTTTTTCTCTATATCTAACACTGACAAATTATATATTATGCAACAAACACACACATTTCCCCTCCTTCTAAATTCTAACAATACTACTGAATGCTATAAAATTCCCTGTCCCCAAAATAGTGTCCAGGGGTTTAAATCATGACTTCATTTTTTGTTATATGATCGCCCAATAATTTTAAGCGATATAACTTGTGCCTCATTATCATTATTTTCTAAACTGAGGAATTTACAAGGGGAGGTGTCATCGTTATCTTTACATTATTGCTTCTTTGTAAAAGCTCTGGGTAACAGGTATAGCAAATGATACTAAACAATCATGCATAACAATAGGTGCATACAAGGAAAGAGAATAGAGGACTTTCTATTTTATGTGTTGGAGATAAAAGGAAAAACTTCCTCATTCCCACAATTAATCAGCATTAGATTAACTTATGCAAGATGCCCACTAAACTGTCATGATGAGGTGCTGTACATGTACCTAGGTCATGTTGGAATGACTGTGTTATTTGATTAGCATTTCGCTGACATGATAAACGAGTGTTTGGAACAGTTCACCTGATCGTTGCTAAGTACACAAACTTGTTTGATCACATCTTTTAAACAGTTTAATTTTCTCAATCAAGCCGATAGCGTTCAAATTTGTATTGCACATACTCTTCTGACATGTTTTCCTCCAATTTCTCTTAGTGTGCCTGTGTAGGGACAGCAGTGTCACGATCAATGAGCATTATGGGAAAGAAAATTATAGATCAACCTTAGATCATGTGTAGTGTGTACATAGCTGATTGGCAATTCAGATCTTATGTAAAATCATTAGAAAATATCGGACTGATAGAAAAAACTGTAGTGTGTGCCTAGATTTCTACAACGGCTGATACATATTTCTTTTATATACTTCCTTTTCTTTTGTTGACATACACAAAGTGAGGTATTATTCTTATATATGCACTGAGCAATGTATGTGGAATTTGAGTAAGTGACAGAATATAAAATAAGTGTGTACATGTTTTCTATCTGGTTGGAGTGAGTTGGCATATGAGGCAGGATCATTGAACAATGTATAGTAAAAATAAATGTAGAGTGGGAGCAGGTGGGTTTGTCAAATATTTTTGTACATGTTAATGTTGGATAACATAGATACAGTAGGAGGGTGTGAGGTTGTACAACATAGCTGGATGTTAGGGAAATGAGTTCTTCATGGATTGGTAGACTGGCATGAGGATAGGAGAATCAGGAGTCATGGAGTGTGACAAGACTGTAAACTATCTTACCACTTTCCCCTTTTTCCCTTTTCTCTCCAGTTACTTCAAGGCTCCTCATCTATCCTGCTCGCAGGAACTCCATGTAATCCTGAGGCTCTGATGTATAGAGACCCACAGGAGAATGCAGTGCCTGTGTGCTTAGATAACCCATCATCGGTAAGCTCACCCCATCTCGTCCTCTATTCTGGACACTTCATATGTACAGTGTGGGGACCCTTTCTTACTGTGGACTTAGTAGTTTTTACAGTGTACTCTGAATGTGCAGGAGCTCATACATATAGTCTTTAGACGCACAAGCTTTGCTTAATCTGAAAGGTAAACCCTGGAGTATAACATGGGTTCAGCCTTACTAAGCAATGTGCACCATCCATGGATACAAAGCAACATTTAATTTCATGCTCATTTAGCTACTGTGGTCTACTATGTCCTGGATGTCTTCCTGTACGTAATTACATACGTTCGCAATACGTGAATTCTTCTTACGTTAGAAAATACGCTACGCGAATTAGCGTATTTTCTGCGGTGCGCATGCGCAGTACGCTCTAAACTGCGAATTTACGTGTAAACCACACGTAAATTCGCAGAAAAACGTACAGCAGGATCTGGCCCTTTGTCTTCTATTCTATTGCTGCCGGGTATTCTAGTAAGCACACTATATTTTGGCAAATAAATACACGTATGTAAGAATTCAAGGTATTTGGGGTTTACTTAGTTTTATGATAATGTTTCTGACAGCAGTAAAAAATGAATGTAAAATGTTTTAATATGCATTAGTAATTCTCACATGGTTGACCTGATACTAGTAAAAGTATATTCATAATCATATACACAATTAGGTATATGAGAAGCTATGCATATTTTTTATATAATGGCCACCAGCATCCTTATGTGTGTATTAGTACATACACCAGCATCTTTATGTGTGTATTAGTACATACACCAGCATCCTTATGTGTGTATTAGTACATACACCAGCATCTTTATGGGTCTATTAGTACATACACCAGCATCCTTATGTGTGTATTAGTACATACACCAGCATCTTTATGTGTGTATTAGTACATACACCAGCATCGTCCAGGTGCAAGTAAATTCACTTAAAATTGGGTACACACCTGATGAGCCAATATTTACAAGACTGCAGCTATATTACTAGGAGCAAATGATAAAATCACACCCAGTCCTTGGGTAACTGCTTGAATGAGCTTTAAATCTTTTTTGGATCAATAATCTTTAATACTTTGTATTTTGTATCCTTATAATAAAAGACTTTGTAAAAGTAACACTTTTCCTGTGAATTCAAAAAGAGCAAACTCATTAAGCAGACTAGTTTCCTTTGAATGTTTGTTGGGGTCTGTAATAATCTCTGAGACGTTGTTTTAGTGTAACATGTTTGCTGTGGGAGGTGAGGATAGAAGACAGATTGTGACTGCAGTTCCAGTCTGACCAGCAGGAAAGATTATCTTGTGTAGGGTGCACAGATTTCTTCTCTGCAACTGCCAGACCAAACTGTATTGTGATATAAACGATTAAAACAAACGTGTTTATTCAGGATACACAATGAGCATAGCCTATAAATCCAGGACTCATTACTAAAATCATACAATTACTGCTCAATGCAGAATAGTTTACTGTCTGAGACACAAGACAAATAGCTGTCTGTGCACTGCCTGTGTGACACACTGAGCAGCATACTGTACTGACAATCTTTGGGTCATTTATGGGCATTGGTAACACTCCAGGTAGTGAACTGACGGCAGCAACACTCTGGGAGTGTCCTGACGCTAGCTACCTTGAGAGCCAATTGTATGGCAATATTACAGAGTTTGTTCAACTTATCCTCAAATAAATGCAATATATCATACATACGCATGGTTTATGGTGGCACAGATTGTGGGGGTGGTCGAGTACCCTCAGCATTTAATGTCCTAACAAAATAAAATAGGGCTCTTTCAACTCTATTCTTCTATTTGCTTTTATGCATATTGTCAGAATGTGCATTTATATTCAGAGGGTGATTTCATCTGCTTATATACATAAACCCTGATTTCAAAACCTATGAATTGGGAACCAGTGCCAATATTTTAATGGGCTAACTATTAATATATATAGTACATATAGTCAAAAAAGTTGCGTCGATGCATTGAAAGTATAGCAGATAGACTTTCAGACTAAAGCTAGCCATACACTAGAGCAACTATTGGCGTGACATTGCAATTATTGTGTTATCGGCTGAATTATGGTTATGATTTTTTCGTTGATCATCCAATAATCGTCCAAGAAACCCCTTTGAACGATTATTTGATCTTTTGATGTTTGATTTAAATCGGGCCAAAGCAGACGATAAAATGTTAAATTGCACAGTGTTTGGGCATTTTACGATAAACGGGAAATATTCGCCAATAAAATGCTTGATGTTACTACAGGAAATTAAAATTATCGACAGCTGTATGGGCAAATGCAATTTTTTTAGGGATGATAAAAGTAGATAAGAAATCTGAGGGTTTTTTAAAATTTTCTGATGATTATTGGCTGAAAATAGTGTAGTGTATAGCGTAATCGTGAAGTGAAGTGATTTTCGGGGATTTCATGATGTTTTCGATAATCATATGGCCAGCTTAACATATAATGTAGGTGTGAGCATTTCAGTCCGTTATGTTGATACTTCTGAGTGTTAAATGATAAATGATGCCTATCAACTACTTACATTGGAAGAAATATTTTGTAGGCCTATGCTTTAACTAGCAAGTGATGTCAGTGCATGAGGCAGTATATACCAGTGACATAGTTACATTTTCATTGGATTGAAATCATATTGTGGTACGTTGTATTTGGTATTTGGCATCGGATTAGGAGAAGATGTGTCCACACGATCAGCTAGTGTCTGTCACACGACTAAAACATATAGAAAGCTTAATGTTGTTTTTCTTTTGCTATTTTTATTAGCAACCAAACTACTGGAGCTTTAAGGTCAGTATATCTATTGAAATTATTGAGGTTGCATGCACCTTTCTCTGTATATGTGTTTTTTCTCTGTGTGTTGTGTATGTGTATATATATATATATATATCTCAGAGGAGCATTTGGAGAACTGGGGAGACTCCATGAGGTATGCTCTAAGTTTGGAAAGAAATTGGATATTTGACCTAAAGTTAGGGCTCTATTTAGAGTTAATATTAGAGTTAGGACTGCTCCCACAGAGAAGCCTTGATGTTGGCGGAGCAGCTTATCAAATTTCTGCAGATTTTTGTCCCTAATTCTCAGGTTTTTATTTTAAAGATAGAAATTCATATTTAGTTACTGAGTAATGGCTAGAGTGCCAGGCAATGCCCTGCTTTTTGTACAAATTCCCTGCCCAGTGCACCTGCCGTGTATATTACTTTAACAAACTGATTTGAGCAGCCTCCTTTTGAATTTTGTGTTTTAAAGTCTCTTTGAGACCACAGCTGTGAGGGAGT
>WWET01000025.1:873989-896251 GCA_011038615.1 Limnodynastes dumerilii
TATATATATATATATAATGCAAGGTGTGCTACTACATGTGATATATGTCATATATGTGTGTATATTTACTATATGCATGTATATAATGCAAGGTGTGCTTATACATGTGACACTATAGACATATATATATTCACTTAAATGTAGTAATAGATGTGTGTTTAGTTACTGTGCATGTGATACTATAGATGTGTATGTTTTATGTATGTATGTTATGTAAGTTGTTTTCCTACATGTAGTATTAGATGTGTGTATAGTTAATGTACATGTCACAGTATAGGTGCGTATGTGTTTTCTGTATGTATGTTATATAAGTTGTGTTCCTACATGTAGTAATAAATGTGTGTATAGTTAATGTACATATATAGTATAGGTGTGTATATGTTTTCTGTATGTATGTTATGTAAGTTGTTTTCCTACATGTAGTAATAGATGTGTGTTTACTGTACATGTGAGACTATATATGTATTGATCTATAACACTATGGGTGTATATGTATAGTGTCTTTGTTAAGGTGAGTTGTGCTTGTACATATAGTATAGGTGTGTGTATATTTTCTTGGCTGTATGCATGTTCTTTGTTTCTGTAAGTAATATATGCAATGTATATGTTTTCATTACTTTTGGGTCATTATATTTTGTGTGTTTTGAGTGTAATTTGGAAAGGACAGGTGATTTGTTATTCTTCTGTGGCTATTATTCATCTATTCAGTAGCGGGTGCTGCATATGGCCATAGCATGATATATAATGTGTATTGTGTTGTGGTGACAAGAGTGTACATTGCCCTCCTTTCTGCCTTGTGCAGTCTCAGCTTTGTCAGTATTCTGTATTTGGTGTCTGGCTCTGCATACATTGTCAGTAACTCTCCGGAAAGGCTTCTCTGTGTTAATGAGTCATCTTGGTAGAGTGCCTCTCTCACTTTTCTTCTGTGCTCCTATATCTGTCAGCGGAGGCTGTAGGTGTGATCCTGCATACAAATGTCTACCGCTTCCTCACATTACAGGGATTCCCCCTCATCAGGGCAGTCAGGATGAGAGATTACATTTTGCCATGCGTAGACATTATGATGCCTGCTGGTCACTTAATTGTGCATTTACATGTAGTGTTAATATAGCAGTAAAGAGGTTTTGTGTATAGTGATAGTAATATATGTATACAGACGTTGAAGTAACATAGTGGTGCAGTAGGAATCCCCAATGTGTTCATTGGCATTACCTGTTTATTGCTGACTTGGTGTCATTAGCTGAGATATGATTTAAAGCATGTAGTTACTTGAATTTAGACCAATATGTATATGTAAGAAGTTGCATTGAGAGTTATGTATATGTACAATTATTTTGCATGTGTGTAGTAATACATTTGTAGTGTGAGTGCATGTGTGCCGATTGGCTTTATTATAATGTGTGTAATGCAGAAGAATGCAATGTCCTGTGAGCATCTATGATACCGGTGTACAAATGAACTGCTTATTTAGCACTGGATCCGAACATCCAATTGCACTCATTTGGAGCTCCAATTCCAGACCATCATTTTAAAGGATATAGAACAGCTGGACCCTACTTTAATAACTTCGATCCATTTGCTCTAAAAATTGTGACAGATCATAATCTAGATCAGTTACCCTACAAATCCCTGTGGAAATAGACTGCTAACTTCCGATAAACTCACAAATTAAATTTATTTGAATGTTATTTTATAGCATATTTATATAATTAACTAATTATAACTAAAGTGTTGTGTTTAAATAGTAAACATCAAATGTTCCCTATGTATTATTATTTCAGCCATTCTAGATGCATTTATTATTATAAATGATTTTCACAGCACCTTTTATGCTCTGTATATGACAGGGTTGCCGACATTTTAGAGCTTCCCTCCTTGAGATCCCAGAGGGAAGCCATTGATTTCTTAAAGGGGTGGGGCTTAATGACACAATTTATGCAAATCGCCTCATTAAGCCCAGTCCCCTATCAATCACTCCTGTATTTTCTAGCGTTTCAGGGGATGGACAGGGCTTGATGACATCATCAAGCCCCGCACATCCCTAGTAACGCTAGTAATTACAGAAGTAATTACTGACTGGTGGGGCTTGCGGGAGATTTGTTGGCTCTCCCTGGATACCGGGAGAACTGCCCAAATTTCGGGAGTCTCCCGGATATTCCGGGAGAGTCGGCAACCCTGGTATATGATATATGTATAGTAGTATGAATCCCTGCCTATATAGTACTGCAAAATGCTAAATCCCTTCCACTTGTGATCACAACACTACCCCCTGTGAAAGCTGTGGAACTGGATGGAGCGTGTTTGTGTTCTGTGTGTACATCCATAAATGTGGAAGCTGCATTTTCCAATCCAGCAGCTTGGAAAAGGCCCACTTGTGGAATCCTTCCTTAGTTTACAGAAAATTAAAGTAGGGACAAATTGAAACCTGAAATAATAATGTTGCTGTGTATTTATAATTAGCATTGCAGGCAAACTTAATGGGAAACTAAAGATTTGCTATATGGGAACAATTCAATATTTTCCCAGCATACTCAAAAATGAATTGTCACTGCTTTGTATTGCAACAAGCTACTGTAGGTTAGGACAAATTAGCTCTTTTTGTAATACAAGTAATGAGGCCCAGAGAACACTAATCTGTGTGTGGAGGTTCTGTGTATAGTGTATGTGTGTAACATTTCATGTGAGGAGGTCTAGTACATCATATATGTACAATAATACATTTGCAGTTATACTCTGTGTGTATATAACAGTAAAGGATAAATTAAATTATATTCTTGTAGAAATGTGTGTAATAAGCTGTGCTGAATGTATATGTGTATTTGTTTGTTTTGTACATGTCTTTATGTATTTGTACACATTCCAGCATGATCATTTATTGCATGTATATCTAATTTGCATTATTTAAATTAATATATATTTATATCTCTATGATATAATGGAAACAATATAAATTCTCAGATTTGATCAATCTCCAAGTGTCCTATTTAAAAGGAAATGTATTGGTGTTTGTATCTTGGGTGACACTGGGTCTAGGTGGTCACTATTATTATTTTATTAATATTGTAAGCATTTTCATATAACGACAGAACTTGAGACAGAGCTGTAAGTACATATTTTAGTGCCCCAGGTGATAGAGAAGCTGGGTAGACACTGGGGGTTTTTTTTTTTTAAGATGATTATACCAAGCACATGATAAACGAGTGTGAGACCATATCACGTAAGTGCATCTTTTACAATGATCATGCCTGTTCATTGCAAAGAACAGGACATTGTTTGATTGCATGCTTTAAACTTTCTAATTTTAGTGATCAAACAATGTCCTGATCTCAGCAAAACAGATAGGGGTTGGGGTAAACCACACACTAAACTGCCGGCATCACGTGTGGTGTTATGCATGAATCAGCATGCCCGTCAGGACAGAAGGTCGTGCAGTAAATCTATAACAAAATAAAATAAATGTGTAAAGTCTGTGCCTAGCTTTAGGGAGTGTTACAGCAGATGGCACCTCAAAGCAGTATCAACCTAATCTTGGGGCACAGTACAATGTTTTCTACCATGCTCAATGTTCACAGTAATATCCTGAACAAAGCAGTGAAAGTGGAGACAATTTAGATACAGTTCTCATAGTGTTGGGCAGTTTGGCATAGTCAGTACTTTCCCACAGCTAGGGACTCACAGGCAAAATTTTAGCCTTTTAGCCTTTTACAGGTAAATTTGACCTGCCAGCATATTCAGAACATATCACAGGAAAACCGCACACTCCCACTGACACAGCCCGGTGTCTCACATATCTTCCAAGCAGTGGCGGATCTAGAAAAAGCGGGCCCCACAGCAAGCTCAATCCTTGGACCCATTCTGGCAGAGAACAGCACAAAGCTTCCAGTTTTTTTTATAAATAGCATTTAGATATATAGAGTGCTAAGTGCTGTTTATGTTGACTGCTGCTTTTATGGTTGCACGATGGTTGGCTTCCACGCACCTACAGTAATTATGCCATAGTTGCCGACTACTTGCTTCTCACTTCTGGAAGACAAGAGACAGTAGCATGGGAGTGGGACTTGAGGATGTGTTTGCAGACCCTCCAACATGACCCATTCCATTTGGAACAATTTATTGCACTCCTGAGCTTCCAACTGTCACTCACCTGGTTTAAATTAATTAACTGATATTTTAAAAAAAAAACTATTTGCCTCTTCAACAAAGGTTGTTACCATAGTAACTGACAGTTGGAAACTGAGGAGCAGAGTATTTTGTACCTAATGAAATGGGTCATGTTGGAGGGTTGGTGCTTTAATCCCTGCCTGAAGCCCTGCCCCCTGCCTAGTCAAAGCTGCCACCAAGCCCCACCCATCCCTGGTCACTCGAGGCTTGGGTCAGTGATTTGAATTATATGACTGCTTCAAGCCAAGATACGGGACATTTTCTATCAGCGTCTGTAAATATGAGTTACTCCACTGGTCCCAAGGCCAGCCAGCCCACTAGAGGTGAAACAGCTGTCAGGTTGTGCTTCTCCTTGTCACATATTCTTGTAGCCTTAATTATCCACCACTTTTATTCTTTACAAAAGCCCACCCAACGTTAGAGTTGACTTTTTTATGAAAAAGGCCCCCTGTCCATCAAACAGCCCCAACATTTTGAAGGGGTGTGGAGAAAGATGTTTCTGATTCCCAGCACATGTAATAAAGTGCTGTTAAAAATTGCATGGGAATAAAGTACATATGTAGAATACAGGGCCCTTTCCCCAGACCCCCCTCATGTATAACTTTAAATAATGCCTGACCATCCAGTGGCTCTTCATGTGTTGTAAAACTGAAAACCTAGCATGGTCTGTCATTAATCAGTCATCCTCTTAGTGTCACACCACAGCCATGCCAAGCCTGGTCAAAATGCAGGGAAGATGGCTGAGAGTTACTTTGACATTTTGATAATGTAGATGTAGAACCCCCTTCAACCTTGCTCACGCATCGTCAAAATAGTTACAGCTCTGTCTTGAGAGTCCCTGTCATCCACCTCAACATTATATATCCACATTTACCAACATTACCAGTGATTAGAATATGCTTTAGTAATTTTCAGAAGTATGCTGCATCATTATATACTGTACATGACTCCTATATTTTCCTGATCATGTTTACAACTATCTTTTCACAGCGTGAGATGATGTACAGTTCCAGGGATTCGTCCCCTACTCGGCGTTTAAATAGCATGTCTCCGGCCTCGCATATGACCACGGGTTCTCCTCCTCCGGTGCTTCAATCCTCCTCCCCAGCACGTTCCCGCATGTCTTATAGTGGTGGGCGGCCACCCTCCTATGCTGGAAGTCCTGTGCACCATGGTGACCGAATGTCGGGTCTTCCCCCTGCCCAAGGAGTCTCCCCCAGTCCTAGTGCTATCTTGGAAAGAAGGGATGTGAAGCCTGATGAAGATCTCTCCAACAAGAATGTGGTGCTGGTGAAGAATGAAGGACTTTATTCAGATACCTATGGAATGGTCCATGAAGGCAGACTTAGCATTACATCCACTCAGTCCCTGGCTGGATTGGGTGATCCCTTCTCATACCCAGGGGGCCTGTACAAGAGAGGTTCAGTGCGCTCTCTGAGCACTTACTCTGCTGCTGGTCTACAAACAGATCTAGAAGATGGAATGTACAAACCTAACTCACAGATGTATGGAGACACATATGGTCCTGGAATGGGTTTCCGTATTCCACCTTCATCACCACAGAAAGTGTCGGATGGGAGAATGGTAGATGTCCAACAGAATCAAGGCCCCCATAGCCCCTATTCAGGACCTTCTAGCCGCTCATCCCCAGTACGGCAGACCTTCCGGAAAGATTCCTCTTCATCTGTATTTATGGATAGCCCTGTTGGAAAACAAAGAAACCCCAGCTCTTCCTCTGGCACAAATGAAATATTCCCAGGTCCAGGTGAACGTCCTTTATCTGGTTTTAGCTCTCCAGTGCCAACAAAAGAGGTGGAAACAAGGTGAGATCATTTATATTTTTTATTATTATTATTATTATTATTATTATTATGGTGATGTCTAGTAACACATGCATGGAAACACTGATGTGTAAAAAGTGTTACCTAAAAAAAGCTCATTATGGGGTTGCTATTAACAAATAAAAAAATTGAATTATATAATGTTATGCATTGTATATGTTGTAGTCTTAAGCTATTTCATTTATCATATCCTATCAGTCTTGTTCACACTAAACATTTCTTAGAATTTGGTTTATACAGACAACAGGGCTGTATGTGGAAATAGGCCATAAGTAAATTATCTCTGCATGTTTTACAGACCTACCCTGAGCTGCTAGTAAATGAATCCAGAAGCTGGAACATACTAATTATCTGAATATAACCACTTCTATTCAAAGTGTTTCAATAAATTGAGTAATGTTCATTATATAGCATTCTACTGATAATGGAAGGGAAGTTTGGCCTGGATTGAAAAGGGGGCCCAGCCCTTCCGATTTAATCCCACTGCTGCAAGTACGAATATGGCTAGATGTAAGGGACACATAAAATATACTTGATATGCATTCTGATTAACTTAGGGAGATGTTTTTGCAGTTATTGCAATTAGCAAGAAAAAAAAAGTGTAGTTGTGGCCCATAACGGCAGGTTCTAGTTATCATGTGTAGTAGCTAACACTCTAGTAAATAATTCAAGTTGCTATTGGCAAAACCTACATATCTTTTCTTACTTCTTAATAAATCTCCAATGGTGCTCTCTGTTGGTGTGGAGAGCTTTGTGTGGTAATCTTTTGCCATGTAGGTTGGTATCTGTGATCACCCTGGAGTCTGCACCCTTTATTGTAGTTATGGAAAGCTGATGTGTCAAGATGCCCTTAAACATGTCTATTTCCATTATTTATTGTTATACTTATGGCGTAGTACTCTTTTTACACCAGCTGAAAATAAGCTACTAGTACCATTTTCTCTGGCAACAGCAGTAACATCATGTTTATCTGGGAACAGCAGTAACATAATGTCTGTATTGTTTTACAACAAAGATTTACAGGTGAAAATGTTAAAATTGTTTCACTGCAATTATCATTCCAAGCAGTAGGTGACTTTTGAGAATTGACACATTTATTAATGTATTAATGAGTGAGCAATTATTTTGCCATTCTAACTGTCCAATAAGAAGATTTTTATAGCTGGAGTTTTCTGCTGCCGTTGCATCATTTATTCATTTACTCAGTTAATAGGTCTGTGCAGACATTTCTTCATTAAAATGATTCAAGGCTATATCTCAGCAATGCAAGGAGCCATTTTAAGCTACAACTTTGGGTGTCAAAATAATTTGTGGATTTTTTTATTTTTTTGCCGCAACATCCATTTTTTGCTTATGTTTGTTTATTAAACACTAGAGTAAAATAAAAATCACTATTGAGCCACAATAATGTTTCTGTGATTTTCTTGCTGTCTTGCAGAGAGAGGATGGAAGCTATGGAAAAGCAGATTGCCAGTCTGACAGGACTGGTCCAAAGCGCTCTCATGCGGGGGTCTGACGGTGATAATCCCAGGTATAGAAAGAGAGCACAGTGTAGGGTTTGAACACCTTCAGAATGGTTTATTCCAATTAAAAGTATAGGCACTTGTAAGACCTAAGGCTGAGCTTAGCTTGTTAGCACAACTCTATTAAACTAGGGCTTTAGAATTTATTTAGAGTTGAGAGGATGTCTCCTTTAAATTGCAATGTTAAACAAACCAATGCTTTGTCAGTGCATGCAAATAATTGAAGTATATTCCATGTATGCAAATAAATCAATGTGTACCAGGAGCAGATTAACTCCTGTTTACTCCTAACTTAGCTTCATTTCCGCAACTATTTTAATTTCCCTTGTGTGCCTCCGCAATAATGGCCAACTGTGGAAATCTTTCCTTCCTGTTTTGATACAGTTTCCTAAACTATTACAGAATGAAATGTATTGTTGTGATTTAAAGCTCCTTCCTTTGCACAGTCACCTTTACACCAATTTTCATATATATATATTCCTATGTACCGTAATTAGATTTTTAGGTTAAACAGCAGAAACCTGGCTCTTTGAATGGCTGTCATTGTGCAGCTTGACAAGTGGCATACATTATAAAGGCCATACAGTCAGGGCACTAGTGAACCTGCTTTATGTATGATTGTATGATCCAATTTACAAATGTCAAAACAAATTGTAATCATTGGGTTGGATCCAGATTCTAGTATTTTGTAGAACTTCTGTGCATTTCAATGTAATTCCATGGCCTTTCCACAGTACATGTATGTGAATCTGTGCTAATTGATTGGAATCCATTGTAGCCCGTACAGACTTAAGGGAGATGATCTACCAATGAAGGGGATGAGTTGATTGGATAATCCCTCTGTCATTTTCCATATACAGTATGGCTTTCCCTTTTAATAACCCATGACTGTCAAATGTTTGTCTATGCGAGGGGTAGTAGATACAATTTAAATGCAAATATTGGATCCAGTCACTTAAAAAGCAAAGTCTGGATATAACTCATAGCAAATGAGTTAAAAATATTATTATTGAATTTTAAAAATATTTTAGAAATCAGGTAAAATTAAAATCAAAAGTATAATGTTTTTATATGTTTAATAAAATCGGATTTATTATATTGATTGTCAGTGAGAAGACAGAGGCTGCAAACAGTGGAACACCAGGTGAGTACATATATGTGTATGGACATAGCACTCATAATGCAGATACAAAATGTTCCTATGGCTATTCGTTAATAAATGACTGCATTGACGTGCATCTGCCTTTGCACATCATCTGTTTTATTTGTCGATCCAAAATGGGCCATATTCAGTGACAACTCGTTCCTTAGTGATTCCTAGTGTGTGCCGGCAAAAGGTTGTGTTTACTGTAGACACCGCAAATAACAGAAAATGAGAAACATGATTGCATTCTATCACTTGCTGAAAATGAGATTGTAAAATGTAAAAAGATATTACCAATTTAATATACTTTAGGCAAAACAGAAGGTTTTGCCATCCTGCTGCCCATTATACCCAAATATAAAAGTAAGGTAAGAGAAGGCATTAACAATTATAGCAGCTAGCAGAGAAAATGTGGAGCTATTATAACGCAACATAATTAATAGAAATGAATAATAAAGCAGTCATTGTGGACTGATAATTATACAAGTTACTATAGCTACAGTTTCCTTTAGACTGAGGAATGCATCCCAGAATACTTTTATTAATAACATAGCCTGCAATTAACAGCCTAAAAAAGATCCACAACATACATACAGTAGCAACACTTGTCCCAACAATAAAGTTGCAGACACTGATGGTAAAAATATTTCAGATTGTTTTAAATTCTATTTTCCATCCAAATTTTCATAGAATAATCCATTCAATTAATAATCTATTACATAATCATAGACAGTTTTGCAGAACTCCCTTCCCCCCACTGGCCTAGAAGGATGTACCTTGTGTACCATGTGTTTGTCTAAGGCTTGGGGGAAAAAAACGGGTATACACTGCATAAAATGTAACATGCTGTAACATAAGTAATGATTGAAGATGAGTACACACTACAGTCAGATCTGTGATTTTCTCTCCCATAAGCCTCTGCTTAAACGTTGGTGACATAGATTTAAATATGCAGGAAAGCTTCTTTTTTTTAAACAGTGAAACAGCTAACTGCAGTTGACCTCTAGTGGTTATAGGGAGCAATGTAGTTTCAAACAATGAAGGGTGTAAAATGCTTTCCATTTTTTATATTATTTTTAATATAATTTTAGTTTTTGACTGTATACCACAGCGTTAATATATATTATATGAGAAAGAGTGACCTTAATATCAATTGGCCTTTCTTTTAGCTGCGAGCCATCCAAATGCTGGTACCCCAATGTCTACTTCCACTCCAGGAAGCACCGCCACCCCAGCTGATCAGAGTAAGGCAATCACACGCCTTCACATGCAGCTTCATCTTCATGACCTGCAGCACAATGCCGGAGAGTTGAGGAACCAGCTTGCACAGCTGAAAAAACTGCAGGTTTGTAATAACAGAGATATCTAACCTAATACCTAGACTGGGAAAAGGGTACCAAAAATATAGATATAGAATAGCTGGAAGTTTGGAATAAGCTGCATTTATGGCTGTGGTTACTATGTTTATTTTTTGGGGGGTCAGCACTACTTACTATATTACTTTATATTTTTTTTTCATCAATAGTTTTTATAAATTTTTCCAAAAAGTAATAAACAAGGGGTACAGTAAAAAGGAAGGGTGAGGGGGTACAATGCATAATAACACTGCTTACATTGAACATAATATTGAATAAAAAGGGGCGGGGGGAGCAAAGAGGTCGGGAAGAGAGTTGAGAGGGAGGCTAAGCACACCAGTAACACAAGCAAGATAGTGGTAAAAAACTAACCTATACATCCGGGTGTTTCATTTAAAGAGTGGTCTAAAGTGATCTACGTTGGCAGGTAAATCAGAAGAGGAGACAGCCCGCTGTCTACTTTCCTAACAAACATAATCAGACCAGGATAGCCAGCGGAAATGTGGGTTTGAGGCAGAGGCCGCATATGGTACTCCAACTGTTTCCATATTGCAGTTATACTGAATTTTGTCGCATAATTTAAATATGATCGGGGGCAAGGGTCCTTCCAATGTTGACCTATCATAGCTCTGGTGGCTATTAAAATTTGACCGAAGAGATATTTATTCTCTCTCGGAAAGGTAGGAGGGAACAAATGTAGAAGAGCTACAGCAGGGTCAGGGGAAATAGAGAATTTAAATACTTTAAAGGCTAGAGCAAATACCTCTAACCATAAGGGCCTAATCTTGGGGCACATCCAAAAGATATGCATAATGTCTGCCACAGATCCACACTCACGCCATCACGCCAACACAGGTTAGACACAGAGGGCCACATTTTATGCAGTTTAACAGGAGTGAGGTACAGCCGATAATAAAGTTTAAAGAACATCTCGATGTGATTGGTACATTTGGAGCTTTTATGTATATGTTGGGATATTTTAAACCACTGCAGAAGAAAGAGAGAAACCCCCAAATCAAGCTCCCACTGAACTTGCGCTCGTGATTTGACTGGGTTGGCCGGAGTGGTTATAGCTGCATACCAAAAAGAGATAGCTCCCTTACTCCCACCCGTGGTAAGTCTAGCAAGAATCGATGGATGGGGAGGTTGTCCTGGGGCCTTACGCATAGCAAGGATCCAGTGACGTAGTTGTAGATATTGGAATGCGATTCTCTGTGGGAGGTGGAATCTATGAGATAAAACATCAAACGAGCAAATGGCGCCTGATGTGATGAACTCCGAGATGGATGATAGGCCTCTCGATACCAGGCCAGAAACCGATAGAGTGGGGATAAGGCATGACACCGCTATAAGTGAAACATTGTTAGTGGGTAAGGTTAGACATAAGTGCATGGCAGCTACCCTGTCCCAAACTAGGAGTGCGTCGGAAATAGACCTTAATTTAATTGACAACATTTCCCGATTAACCCTTGAAACCCAAAGCAGTTCTGCCAGAGGAAAGTTATCCAAAATGCTTCTCTCAATATCTACCGAAGGCTTTTGACCTGAAGGGAGGGACCAGTCTCTCAACTGTGCAATAAGAGATGCTTCATGATATGCTTCGAGGTCCGGTAATCCCAAACCCCCGTGGTTTTTAGATAGAGTCATATGGTGAAAAGCAAGCCTCGGAGCCCTCTGTTTCCAAACATAAGATAACATTAATCTCTTAAATTTAAGTAGTTCCTGTTTAGGAAAAATGTACGGGATACAACAAAACAAGTACAGTAGCTTGGGGAGGAGTGACATTTTAAAAACCGCCACTCTACCCAGCCAGGAGACCACAAAATTAGCTCAAGAACTCACTAATGTACTTAGCTGAGCATACATTGGGACAAGGTTAACCTTTTACCCAGGGAATTAGGGACCAAGATACCCAAATTTGACAGCGCTGTTGACTTCCAAGAATATGAAAATCTGGCTTTTAAAGACTCCAATACTCGAGGGGGTATATTACAAGGAAGTGCCTCCTTTTTAGTGGTGTTAAGTTTATAATAGGACACTGCACTATAGTTGGACAATATCTCAGGAAAGGCCTCCAGAGAGGTCTCTGGCTTGACAGCAAATACAAGAACATCGTCCGCTAACAGACACAACTTATGTGTAGTGTTGAGCGCCCGGACACCTGTAAAGTTAGGGGATAACCTTATCTTTTGAGCAAGGGGCTCAATGGCCAATGCAAATATTAACAGTGATAAAGGGCAGCCCTGACGCGTGCCATTAGTGATAATAAAAGGTGATGAAAGAAAACCGTTGCTAAAGACACGTGCCGAAGGCCCACCATATAGCGCCAAAATAGAGCTCAAGATCTCCCCTGCGAAGCCGAATTTCCCCAGTACTTGTTCCATATATTTCCAGTGGAGCCTGTCAAAGGCCTTTTCTGCGTCAAGGGAGAGGAGTACCAACTCCTCTCAGTCAATAATATTCAAGACTCTTCGTGTGTTATCGGGGCCCTGTCTACCCAATACGAACCCCACCTGGTCAGGATTAATCAAAGCCGGAAGTAAAGGATTCTAATGATTTGCCAGCAGTTTAGCGAAAATTTTAAGATCAGTGTTCAGCAATGCTATAGGTCTATATTTCCTGCACTCCAATGCATCCTTTCCAGGTTTAGGGATTGTTATAATTTGGGCTTCTAACATCTCATTGGGGACTTGTTCCGAGACTTGATTATATAAATTGGTCAAAAGTGGCGCCAATTGCGAAGAGAACTGGATATAAAAATGATTAATATACCCGTCGGGGCCGGTAGCCTTGTTTTTAGGAAGGAACTTAATGGCCTGTTCCACTTCTGTTACATTCCAGGGAGTATTCAAAGCTACCAAGTCCTCCTGGGACACCGAGGGGAGGGGCAAGTCACGTAAAAAACTAGTAATGTCATCATAGGTAGGTTGCGTTGTGGCTGGGTCATTGTATATTACTTTGGTTTGAGAAAAGATTAGTCTACTCAATAAAGTGTGTGTTGCTGCTATCAGTAACCACTAGAGGGCATAAATACAAAGCAAACTGCTCTTTCTGCCATACACCCCTATCACTGTGCAGTCAGTTTTGTCAGTTCTGCAGGAAAATTATGGCACATGTTCAAGTGGTCTTAGAGGACCAGATCCACTCCTCTCACTCACAGAACCTTCTAAGTCCTGACCACTA
This sequence comes from Limnodynastes dumerilii, assembly GCA_011038615.1. Taxonomy (NCBI): domain Eukaryota; kingdom Metazoa; phylum Chordata; class Amphibia; order Anura; family Limnodynastidae; genus Limnodynastes; species Limnodynastes dumerilii. Next base: position 887,197 of record WWET01000025.1, read on the forward strand.
TGATAGGTATTGCAGTCTATTCTCAATTAAAATAGGGACAGATCAGAAGTCTGGATATGGCTATGTGCTTAGGACACACTTTTCCCTTAAAATTACCATCACCATCAGACACAGCAAGGTATGAATCAGTGCAGACGACCTCTGCTACTCCTCTCACATCCATACTTTTATTGTATGCATTTTATCCCTTTTCCCTTTAAGCTGTCCTTATATATGGCATAGACTGTCTTCCAGTAGCCTAGTTGCTTGATTCCTTAGCGTGACTTAGCACTAAGCATGCACTGCTCCCTCAAAATCAGGAGACATAACAAAAATAGCAAAACTATGTGGAGCAGTTCATTTAAAAAGGGCAAACAATGAGTTGAGATGTGACATTCCTAGTTCAACTTTAAATTGCAGCATAAAATAAATATCTTCAGTATTTGCTTAAAGCAGAATTAAAATATGTTCCCCGCATATAGAGAAGTTGTAGCTCTCTTAGTGCAGCTTGATTTATCCAGGTGCAGATTTACGGCTTTTTTATTGTTGTGCTCAGCACTTAATTAACCCACCTATCATAATTAAATATTGAGCACCCATCTCTTATTTGCTTTCCTTGGGATACATGCCAGAGGCATTAAACGACTCATTTACACTGTTGCGCTACTCCACCTTATTGGCTGCAGAGGAGAAGACGTTTATTAGTCCGTGTTCTGTAGATTATTTTTAAGCTGTTCGTGTTCAGGTTCGTTTTTACAGAGCAGATTGTGAACATACTGAAAGCCTACACTGAAATAAAGGGTTAAAAAGGATATCTATTTTGTTTGATATGAATCCTTTCTTATTGGACTCATTGTACTGTGTCTACAATATACCCCAAACAGAAATACAATTTATTGTACTTTTTCTTTTCTAATTATTAGAGCCCTCTAGCATTTCATCAGTGTGAGCGGCTCAGAGACAGAGGTTGTATAATAGCTGGTAGACCTGTACACTAACATTTACACCTTATTCAGAATGGACCTGACGGTAAGTGACAGATCAGGTGGTTTTTGACACATGGACATTACAGGCAACTATTGTTCAATGCTATGCAAATATTGGTCCGAATTCACAGTTATGTAATTTTCGTCTTACGTAGGTTGTTTTAAGAATTGAGCTACTACCTTTTCTGTACGTAGATTGCATAAATAAGCTACTACACATGTGTAGTAGCTCAATTCTTAAAACAACCTACGTAAGACGAAAACTACATAACTGTGAATCCGGACCATTATTCCTAATACGTACTTATATAATTGCACTATGTAACAATACGGTTTTTCCTTGCATGTGCTGTAGCTTCAGAACCAGGAGACTGTCCGCAGCATGCTGAAACGCACAGAGACAGAGATCAGCGTGCGAGTTACTGACACCATGCGGAAGCAAGAAGATCCATTGCAGCGGCAGAGAGCGATGGTGGAGGAGGAGAGGCTGAAATATCTGAATGAAGAGGAATTTATTACTCAGCAACTAAAGTGAGTATTCTGTATTAGGAAACCTATACACTAGACATAGATTTCCTCCTGAAGGACTAGATCCAGACTTACGCAAAAGGGCCATTATCCAATCATTAGTATCTGAAAATGTCCACATTTTGGGATAGTACACAGGCCATATTCCCAATATGGATGTGGGAGTGATTCTGATGGCGGGAAGGTATGGGCAGGATATGGACAGCTGTGCACTAAGTGTATGCATATAGTACAGTCCTTTCCTCCGCTCACACCAGCTTCCCCCTCCTTATGTCTTCTGTTAGTTCATCCCTCCCACTTAGTGTGCTACCATTGCTTTGTTAGCAGGGTTCAGGTTAGGCTGAATCCTTACCTGCTTTAAGGGGTTGATAGCTACATATAGTTTCAGGTCCGGATTCACAGTTATGTAGTTTTCGCCTTACGGACGTTGTTTTTTACGCATGTGTAGTAACTTATTTACGCTATCTACGTACCATTTCTGAACATAGATTGCGTAAGGATGGTCTAAAGATCACGCTTACACAATCTATGGTAGAAATGGTACGTAGATAGCGTAAATAAGCTACTGGTACGTAGATAAGCTAAACGGTACATAGATAGCGTAAATAGATAGTGTAAATAAGCGTGCGTAGTAGCTCAATTCTTAAGACAACGTACGTAAGATGAAAACTACGTAACTGTGAATCCGGACCTCAGTTTGGATCAGTCCAAAATATAATAAAAAAGAACCTGGGTTCAATGCATTCTCCACCTTGTTATAAAGTACATAACTAGCAATCCATGAGTGCCAGTATCTTGTGTCTGCTAATTATATATGTGCTGCCTTCTGGGGTTTTTCTCTTGCAGTGACCTGGAGAAATCAGTTGAGAAAATCAAGAAAGATCTTGCGCAGAACCACCGCCTGATCTCCACACAGGAACTGGAGGAGAAAGCGATGGTGCTCAAGCAGCTCGGAGAGACATTGACAGAGCTTAAAGGTGTGAAAGACCAGGGTGTATTCCTGTGTACCAGGGAACAGAATCTTCATATCTGATGATATATTTATATACATATAGGAGATGATCGGGAAGGGCTTGTAAATCAGCACGCAACCGTAGCTCTGAATGCCTATGAAAGTATGGAACTAGTGTCTAGGGCCTGATGTAGGTTGTGGAGTGTCCGCCCACTGGACCTGTGGCTGGTGCAAATGTCGTGGCGTAAACTGTGCTTATTACTGTAAATTGACTATTGCTTATGAGCATGCACAATGCACATTCACATGTGTGCTCAACTCTGGATCAGCCCCATAGTGGTAGAGATGTAACTAGTTCATTAATAGAACTTCTATTTGGGGGCTGAGCCAGTATCTGGCCATTAGGATTTAGAAATGCTGAAAGGGCCTTTTCATGATGTTAATAAAACCTTTGTTTTCTCTACCATTGTATAACCCTTAAAAGGGTATAATAATTATAACAATACAGGAGCAACTCGAATCAAAAAGATCATTATACTAAACAGTCATAGGGCTGGATCCAGATGAAGGAGCTTGAAATTAAGGGCTGGATCCAGACTTAAGTAAGTGCTTGAACTTAGTTACTCCTGGGCTAAACCATGTTGATTGCAGGGGAGTCAAGTTAATTGTATTCTTTGCATGCAGGGATATATCTTTGAATTGCTTACTGCTCACAGATACTGACCAGCTTTACTATCACACTGTTATTTAGACTTGGGATGGGAAACATCACCTCTTAACTCTAATGCTGTTTGCAACAGATGAAATATGACTCCCCTGCAATCACCATGGTTTAGCCCAGGAGTAACTTTCCTCTCTTGATTTCAAGCTCCTTCTTAAGTCTGGATCCATCTTATTTACAAGAATATATTTTAAAAGTTTGCATTTTAGATTTTTTTTTCTTTTATTTCAGAAAAATCAACCTCCCTATGCCCTATGCCTGTGTCTCATGTCCAGATTAATGCTTTGCTTTCCCTCACTACCCTAAACCCTGCCATCCTTAAGTAAATGACCTTTGTGCTTTATCTACTCTATGATTAAGCCATGCACATACTTGTAGTTCCAGCTGTTATGGTACCAGTGACCAACTTGGTGACACACGTATGTGGTCAAAGTGCATGAACATGGAGAAAAGCAAAATCATATTAGTAATGTAATAAAGAGCACCTTGTTTATGGATGAGCCGTGTTAGCCATTTATCTAAGATTTTGTGATTCTTGCCTTTCATTGTAGTCTCTTCTTTAATCTGCAGCTCAGTTTCCTAGTTTGCAGAGTAAAATGCGCATAGTTTTACGTGTAGAGGTGGAAGCTGTGAAGTTCCTAAAGGAGGAACCACATCGTCTGGACGGGCTGCTGAAGAGATGCAAGACAGTTACTGACACATTGGCTCAGATTCGCAAGTAAGCCACTGTTATTATTATTATTGGTCTGGGCCCAAGACCGAGCTAACGTAATCAATGTACAAAAATGGCACGTAGGTAGTGTAAATAAGCTACTACACATGCGTAGTAGCTCAATTCTTAAAACAACGTACGTAAGACGAAAACTACGTAACTGTGAATCCGGACCACTGTGTGCAGAAAAAGGCCACACTCTTCATGTGCGCATGTGCACAATACCAACTTCCAGCACGGATCTGGATCGTCCTCGGCAGGACGGTGCTTACAGCATGTCCACATTGAGGGAGAGGAGAGGTATTTAAATTGTACAGTAAGGGCTTGGCTAAGCCCTTATGCAGGATCCTCTTTTACACATCGGCCCCATTTTAAGTCCTGCTCGTGGAAAACCATAAGTGTGAGCTCTGCTTGCAGAATACTACAGATTCACAATCCAGCCCTTTTTATTATTATTATATTATTATCGTTATTATTGTTATTATTATTGTTATTATTATTGTTATTGTTATTATTATTGTTATTATTATTATTGTTATCTTGGATTTATAAAGTTCCGCACAGATTACGCAGCACTGTAATAAGTGTTAGCTCTGCTTGCAGAATACTACAAATTCACAATCCAGCCCTTTTTATTATTATTATAATTATTATCGTTATTATTATTGTTATTTTTATTATTATGATCATTATTATTGTTATTATTATTATCGTTATTGTTATTATCGTTATCTTGGATTTATAAAGTTCCGCACAGATTACGCAGCACTGTACAGAATGCACTTTTAGACATACAATTCATTTACGGCAAAATCATGACAATGCAATAGCAGAATATGGTGTAGACTGTAACATAATTATCTGTACTGCTCTAGGAAGAACAGTATAGTGATAACAGTCTGAGCTTTGTCATTGTCACATTATAATTCAGTGATGAAGAGCACTTTTATTTTAGTAATATAATGTGATAGTGTTTCTATTAGACAGCAATACACAACTTAATAACTGTAGGCTGGATTCCAAAATGCAGTGGTACTGGATCCAGACTCTGAGGGGACCAGGATAGTACGCCAGACCTTACTGTACAAGTTATATACCTCCCACATGGCATGTACACTGTATACATCCTGACTGTCGGAGGATCCAGATCCATAATGGAAGTGTCAATTGCGCACAAGCAAAATGCAACAGTTTTCCTTGTAAGCGGAAAACAATTTTTTTTTTTATCTCCTCTTTTTCCATTCACCAGACAAGTAGAAGAAGGGGTTTGGAACACACCAGAGAACCTTCACAATCCTTCCTCCAAGCAAATGACAGCTGATGGAGAATTCTCTAAGAGCACAGGGTTTGAGATGCCTTCTAGCCCCCCAACAAACTACTCTCAGCGAAATGAGTCTAAGTCACATAATTGGGAATCTGCATGTCACAGCGATGCTGCTTCTCACACCAGTAATCCTACCCGAGGGGAGATGGTAACTGTGAAGACCCAGACAGTCCCAGAGACCCAGAACAAAAGGGTGGGAGCAGAGAAATCTGTGTCAGTGGAGGTGAGTCTGGGAATAACATGTAGAATTATTGTGAATTCTGGTGAATGGAATTGCTTTAGAAGAAATATGAATCGTGGTATTATTCATAGTTTGTCCCCTGGTAGCCATTCTCAGGTGTATAAAATGCCTTTGTTATATTGGACAAGCCAATGTCAAGATATCCACCAAAATGTGATTAAAAGATTTTCCATTAAAGGGGTTCTATCATGAGACGGGTATAATCACAATTCATCCGTTATACAGCTACAGATGGCCGATTCCTAAAGTGAAGGAAACCCACATGAGTCAGCTATTTATCTGTAATACTTAGCTATAACCAGGTACATAAAAACATATAACAGGTATACATATACATATTGGTTACATCATAATCTCCTCAAATAAGGCTATGGTACCAGTGTATGATATAGTTACCATACCTGTCTGTAGTTATGAGAAGTGAGGTTACAGCAGTATATCCATCAGTGGGTTATTGGAGACCATCTGTCTGGTATTAGATCCTGTCTCTGAGCACTTTACACCCTTGTATTTTAGGCAGCTGAGCGAGACTGGGAGGAGAAGCGAGCAGCACTGACACAGTACAGTGCCAAAGACATTAACCGCCTACTGGAGGAAACGCAGGCCGAGCTCATGAAGGCGATTCCAGACTTGGATTTTGCAGCCAAGCACAAAACAAGTGGAAGTGCAGCATCTACCCCAGAGCACCGTGCCAGCAAGCCACAGCAAGCACAGAAACTCAACACCAAAATAGACCCCAATGGGAGGAGAGGCTCTGGTACGCAGCTTGACACTTCATTCTTGTGTGCAGTGAAAAATGTATTTCTCATATGTTCATGTCTGAAATAATCCTGTTTGAATGATACAAGTTACTGTCCATGTGGCTTTATTAACCCCAGATGAGCTGACAGTACCCAGATACCGGACGGAGAAGCCTTCTAAATCCCCACCTCCTCCCCCACCTCGCCGCAGCTTTCCATCGTCACATGGAATCACAACAACCCGAACAGGAGAAGTGATTGTCACCAGCAAGAAGGATACTGTATTTATAAAGGTGAGAAACATAAGCACCGGAGGGAGAAGTACAAATGGAAAGTATAAAATTCCCACTGAAGCCAGGGAGTAATTAGCATGGAGTCCTCTGGCTAGACTGAAATCTGATAACAGGATAGACATAATCATAGCATATAAAGTCTGGAATCAATAACTGCAGTTTCTATGAACCATTCATTTTATTATTCATTCATGTATGCTGATTCCCATTGAATGGGAAAGATGAATGAATGAATGAGCCATTGCTATAACTGATAACAATCAGAAAGAAAGAAAAAAACAACAAATCCACAGTAAAACTGAATGTAAAAGCGTGTCTATCCGCAATGTGATGTGCACATGTGTTATGAGGAAACCTGAGATGGCCGGGTCTGTTAATTGCAAGTCTATTGATGGCTTTGTTACTGGTACTTGTGATTTATAGATGATTAGAATTTGACAGAAATTGGACATTTGCTAATTGGGTTTGTCACTGACCAGCAGGGTCACCACTGCTTCTTTCATGTTCCGTTATCGTCCTGCCAGTTAGAAAGAATTACTCCTATGTCAATTGCTTGTGTGGAACATAAAACAATATATTTGCTCATATGTGGAACGTTGTGATGCATTCCACACACATGTGGCCACTGACACTGAGCACAATAGGTGGCTTCACCAGCAGTGTATGTGAAATAGAAGGTGCGCTCACCTGACCAAGCTATTAAACATTAAGGGGCTAACCCAGAGCTGCATTTACACTTTTTTTAGGTGCAAGTGTAGACCTGAGCAATACCAAGTTGTACTGCAAGGGGGGGCAAACTTAAACTGTGAAAGCTTAATTAGAGTTGAGAGGTGACATTTCTTAGCTCAACTCTAATTTAGAGATTAAACATAAAGCTGTGTAGTATGTGAGTTCTATGTACAAAAGTAAAGCATCTTTATACAAAAGAATTAAAAATAATTATCACCTCTTACTTTTGCAAAATGGTTTAGCTGAGCAGTACACTTGCACCTGTTTTGCAACTTCTCTGAAACTCTGGATCAGCCCCCTACTTGTCCTGCTTAACAAATATTTTGTTGGCATATTAGGTGCCCTGTGTCTCTGTGAAAGCCATATTCTGCACATAGAGTGAACTCTTTTCCTTTGTGTGTTCTAGAAGTCAGACTCTGAGGAACTAGAGAGCCAGAAACCTCAGGTGAAGCTTCGTCGGACTGTATCAGAGGTTGTCCGCCCGGCATCCACACCACCCATAATAGCTTCTGGCATCAAGGATGATGACGATGAAGATCGGATTATAGCAGAACTGGAGGTGGGGTCCGCTAGTAACCATGCTGTTCTTTCCTGTGTAATTACTGACAGAATTAGATATAACATCATTATTGACTGTTTATACCAGGGACAGAATTCTTTACTACCATTATGTTACTTCTGTCTGTTTAAAGGAAATTGTTTATAAGGTGAGTGATAGAAATTTATACCTGATTTATTTAAAGACATTTAAACAAGGACAGGTATTTTTTAAAGAAATGACACTACCACCATACTTCTTTATGGGACATTAACATTGGACATAGTGCTAAGCAGAGATCTCCTATTGTATACCTTAGCCATCAGGATTTGATCATCATTTTATATCTTGAGATTATGCAGTGTATGCACTACATATATTAATACTAATCTCCTAATCTGTCCCTTTTATTTGCCACTCTTAAATGACTGCTGTGTAATCCCTATACTATACCATCATTGGCCAATCACCAGGTTAGAGTCTGTTTGACCTATTTATCACGCAATATATCACAAGAACAAGCAAACCGTCCTACAAAAGCTCTGACAACATCACTGTATCGTTCAATCTACCTGAACAATCCATCCGCCACTGTGCTATTCGTATGAGGATGGGCTCCAACAGCGGTGATAAAAGGTCTTTTGTGTGTGTATGAGAGAGAGATTTGCTATATATACTTTTAAAGCAATAATCCACATTTGTCTGTAAAAAGTCATTTCCAAGCAGGTACATTATAAAATGTGATCTGTGCTGCACTGGGTCTGTTTAGACCAATAAATCACCATATAAATAATTATTTTCACAGGATTGTGCAGAACAGGTAGAATGAAGATTTCTGCCCTTGTGTGTTTCCTTTTCTGGAGTTTAGAATGGTTTTTGCAGTTGTAATAACTGCACAATATGGTAAACACTTATCTGTATCTTTTAAGTGTCTTTTGTACAATTCCATTCTTGATTGGTGCAGTATTGCTGGGTCTTTTTTTAAAGTCCCCCGTGACTTACATTTTTTCAATTTGCAGTCCTTTTTGTTTGATTGTTGTAGTGGTAATATTTAATAACACATATAATTACATGATATTAAATTCTCTCTCCTCATATGTATTCTATAGGTGACCAAACATTATGCGATATTTGGGCCTAATGTAGTATTATTATTATTATTATTATTATTATTAATAATAATAACTTTGCAGTCCGTTTGATTGTTGTAGTGGTAATATTTAATAACACATATAATTACATGATATTAAATTCTCTCTCCTCATATGTATTCTATAGGTGACCAAACATTATGCGATATTTGGGCTGGGCC